>JAIUND010000529.1:0-65842 GCA_034699125.1 Gisinianus flammeolus
AGTGACGAAAATTTGGGGTCATCTTTGCGGGAGTCCGTGAGTGATCGCGGGGAAATCTCCACCGATTTCGTGCTTTCATCAACATCCAGCGATGACTCACAAAATCGTCGTCCAGTTTATATCCGAAGGCGACGACGACGACAACGAGTCCGACAAATCCCACGAAATTACGAAGTAATTCCTGGCGAGCATTCACGGATTCATCCCAATGACAGAGATTTCCTCTCATCAAAACCATTCGACACTCATTTTTAATCTCTTTTCAATCTCTATAAAACCTATAGAAAATTAATTATGTAAAAGACAGCAGAGGTTTTGTACGGTTTTTGTAATATTTCCACAATTAAATGTTTACTAGTTAGTTAAATTTTTCCATTCAACTTTATGAACTTGGCGTTAATTTACATCTGAGAATTAGCAATAATTATAATTGCATTATGCAATTTGCAGTTGCAATGAGAATTTATATTTGGGCAATTTATTTCTGGAATTTGAAAACTCGAGAGGAAGGGAAAACATATGAAAATCAGAGATTATAAGTTTAGCAAATTCAGAGTCGTCGAGTTTGCGAATTCTAATCTGAATTAAAAAGGGTTTTTTTACGAGTTGTGGGGAAGAAAAATGGGAATTCCCACGATCAATGAAATTGTATGTAAACAAAGCAAGTGACTGAGCATTTGCGAGTGTTCGCACATTGACGACAATGGCTGCTGCTGCTGCCGACGCCGACACAGGAAGTCCAAATGGAAGGTCACAACACAACACAACTCGACCATCAACTTGAAATCCCAATTGGATTCTTTATCGCGTGGGAACAATTCAACACGTTTTCCCGTCTTCAGTCATAATCATAATCAGCTCTCGTTTTCTACCCCATTTTTGCTTTGGCATCCCTGGAAATTCGGACAATCCACATCTTTTGTCTCCTTCCAGTTATATATGTCAGAAATCTTCTTTAACAAACCGTTCGAAAACCCACAGAAAACAGAAAAAAAACATGACAATCAGTGAACAAGGAAAACTGCCACTGGTAATAAAAATGGAATCAGTTCAAAACTTCAAAACCAAAACTTTAAATTCCACACAAATATTTCTGTATGCATACTTGTTTTATTATTTCCATTTTGGATGATACATATTTTGTGTCATAAATTCTCTTACATTCTTCCTCCATTAAATTATTCTCATTTCTCATCGCATCAAGTACCAAAGAAATTGTTTGCTCATCATTCATCTTTCATCTGTCATATTTTACAATTTGTATAGAGTGTATAAATTAAGTGGGGGCGGTGGAGGAGGGATTCGCCATTATTTAATTGGGGATTCCACAATGCCACACGGCATTCGACATTCTTATGATTATATGTTGAAGATTAAAATTAGTATAACAATCTGGTAGTTGATTTGTGGATTTCATTTTTTTTCATTGCAAGTATAATAATTCAGTAATTCACGCCTTTCAAAACCTTTTGTTTTTTATTTTTATATCCTGTACAAAATCCACATGCATACATTTTTCACTTAATTAAATCTCCATTAGACAAACATTCACGTGTTCATTCCACATTCCATAATACACACAAATCATCCCATAATATCCTAATACATTAACCTTTAACATTACTCCTAATTACTCTAATTACCTTTAATTAACCATTACAATTACAATTGGGTTACATGTTATATTTAACAAAGTGACATTTTCAAAGCGTATTAGTAATATCCGTGTGTGTATTTATATTCTTTCTTCTTAAATTCTTCTCATCTTCTTTTCTTCTATTTTTGTATAGATATTGCACATATCAAAATATAAACAATATAGTGAGAATGTGTTTTCATTTCTTTACACAGATATTAAATATGTGCGGGGTTAATGTCAAAAATTGAGGAGATCCACATTAAAGAGAGACACATTAAAAAAAAAGAGGAGAGCTGTTTGGGTTGACTAGAAATGTTAGTTGTCATTATTAAAATCTTATTATTATTAATCCGGGGTTAAATTTGAACTTTTGTATTGTAATCTTCCTTCAAGCTATACGAATTAAATTCCCTATTTAACTAATTCTATCTATAGGTACGTATTCTAAATTCTAAATGAGATGAGGAAACAAAGGGGAACTTTGAGAAATAACTGTCCAATGAGGGAGTTCAAATATATATGTAAAATCTATACAATTAAATCTAGTTTAATTGTGATTGTGTATTGGTAATTGGATATGAAAATTAATGGGGGGGGGGGGGGGTAGTTGATATTGATAAAAAAATTTAGTCGTCATCATCGCAGAGGGGTATGCCCGTGGAGTAGGCAATTTTGGAGAGGGGCAGTCTTCGTTTCTCTATACGGACGAGATCCACACAACCCACGAACCCTTGATGAAATCCTGATGGGATGTCTGATGGAAGTACTGAAGGCCCCACCCCACCTATATAACCATAAAAATCAGTCCACATTATATTCCACAATTAAATCGTCATAAGTAAGTAAGTAATTAATTGGGGAAGCGGATATGAAAAGGGACCGAAGACGAGTTTTCACTTTTGTGCATATTTTAATATTGTATGTAGAAAAACATGGGATATTTTATAGAAAAAATTAGAAATCTGTAAAAAAAATTGCAATTATTTAATTTTAATTAAGTTTTAATTAAAGAGATTTTTCGAGGAGTGGGAGTGAGAGCGGCAGAGGTGGAAGAGCAAATCGCCGCTAGAGTTTTTTATAATGGAAATAAAAGTACATGGCAGAGAGTTCAAGGAAATCTCTATGAAATAAATTTTACTCGCACGTGTCGCTGCGCTAAAATTTTGCTCCACATTAAAATTTAAACTCGAATGTCTGTACTTGTAGAAACACGTCTTCGGTCCCTTTTCCTATATCTGCTTCTACAATTAATTATAATTATAGTAGTAATTTAGTAATTTAGTAATTATTTGGGATATTTATATACCGATCCAGTAGCGGCCATCCGAGACGAGGACGTTACTGCCGATGGGGGCGGTGGCTCTCTGAGGAATTGAACCATCCACTTGAAGGACAATCAGTCGTCGTTGTCGAGCTATCAGGATCTGATGCCAACGACCATCCCCCACTTTCACCTACTCAAAACACAAACCCAAACCCAAATACCAAAATGCACAAATTAATTAATGAATTAATTAATCATATGTAATTAAATATGGAATGTAATCCCAAATTTCTATGTACATCTCTATAGATATTTTATACACATGTAGGCAAATATTGTAAATGCATATGCTGTGTGCAGTGTGCACTAATCATTTAAATTTTAAAGGACGAACCTTTGAGCGAATGATGGTGGATTTTTTGTTTTTCCCAGCACCCAAATCTATCCGGAGTTCCGCATGTCCATCGACGAGGAATAAACCAAGGTAGCCACGTCTCGAGCGGGAATTCCCTATGGATTTTTTCCCTGTCCAGAGAACCACGCCAGACATCACACTCGTCGTTCGGAAGACAATTTCAATGCGATTCCTCCTTTGAGCCTTCGACCTTTTTTGGCGTGCAGAACAAAAACACAGTTCAATTATCAATTATGCAATCCATAGAATAAAAAAAATTCAATATGAACACACACACACAGACAACTTTTAAAATAAAGTCTATATAAACTTCACAAGGAAAAAGAAAGCCTCAGAAATAAGCAAAGAAACATAATAAAAACAAAAACAAGGAAACGATGTGGGATTTTTTTGTTAGTGTATGTGAGGGAGATTTTTGTGAACCTTTGAAGAATGTCCAGTTCCAAATCATCATGATGGACAAATGGACTGAATTCCTCCAAGTCGTCAACGACCTCTTCAAAATCATAGTCATCATCACCATCATTATTATTATCACGATTGTTTGGATCACCCTCATTAAAATAATTTTCTCCTCCTTCTTCCTCTTCTTCTCCTTCTTCTTCTTCTTTATAATGGTCTGGGAATTGACTGTCGGGAGGGGAATTTCCATTGATCATGGACGAGCCAAAGGAACCACCAAACAATTCATCCAGCTGAGAGTCGAAATTCTCATTGTAGAAATCATCGTAGTCACTCGACGTCTCATTGAAAGACTCACTGCACACAGCACAGTTGTTGTTTTTTAGATTGTTAGTGAGATTTTAGGCGAATACATACAGATTGCGATTGCGATTGCAGCATGAAGAAAAATAAGAATAAGAATAAGAAGAGAAGGTTAACAAATTATTCGAGTCACCCGATCATCTTTAGCATTAGAATTATAATAATAATATAGTATTCAGTATTAGTAAAACAAAATTACAAGCTAAGAGTCAAATCCACCCTGTGAAAATTTTGTCAATTCCCATCATTTATTTTTACTTACTGTTTGGCAATTTTCCTGGGGAATTTGAGGAAGTTTTGACCATCGAAACGGACCGGACCGGGAGTTTCTTTTCCTATAAATTTCAAAATTAGCATTTAAAGCATTTAAAGCATTAATTCATTCATTAATTTGTGTAGTGCACGTCAAAAAAGTTTGATGTACAATTTGAAATACATCGAGTAGTAACTTTTGCTTACTTTTGTCACAAGTTTTCCCCGAGAATTGTCGGGGGCAAAGGCAGACGAAGGAGTGGAGTCGAGGGAAGCAAGAGCCTTGATTGTGACAGGGTGGAGAGACGGAAGTCCCACAGGGAGGCCCTTCATAGCGATGGACCAATCGCTGACGGAGAGCTGTCCCAATCTCTCGATGGAAAGTCTCTCCATTCACTCGGAGGAATTGAACGACACCATCAAAGGAATTCAGCAGCCCCAACTCCCGATGAATCATATTCAAATCCCTAAAATCAATGCACACACACACACAGCAACAATCATTGAATTTACCCTTCATTTCACATTTTCGTTTGTCATATTTTCATTTTTTCAAATATATATAGACTCACCGAATCCCGCCAACATACAAAGGAAGCTCTAAATTCAGTTCAGAAAGTGTGGGTGGGGACTTGGTCGTTTGGGGGGGTTGACCGTTCACCTGGAGTGTCGCCTCTCTCCCATCCCTTGATGCCACGATCCAGTGCCATTTATGCAGGCTCATTGCATGACTCCACCTACAAAAAGATGGTGTCAGCAGGTCAAATGTCAAAGGTCAATTTTGTTTGTGAAAACTCTCCCAACTAACGATAGAATATTTATTTATTTTTGGAGGGAGAAAATTACGTGAGATTGGCCGAGCCGCTGCCGAGGTCAAATAGGAATTGAATGTGACCTTGTGAGACGAGAAGGGTCATAAAGTCCCCTTTCCCCATTTCCTGTCCATTATACAAAATGATACCATTTGCGGAGCGGAGCATGAGCCACATCTCAATCGTCACATGACGAGCCGCATTCTCAATCTTTGGCAATTCCAAATAGGAAAACCCACGGAAATCCAACATGGCGCCCGTCTCTTCAATTTTACTCGTTTTTACCTCACAATGTTTCCCTATTTCAACAAAAAAGAACAAGAGAACAACAAAATGTCCATGAAAAAATTCCCAATATAACGACAAAATACCACATACAAACCGATCTGTCATCTGTATATTCACACGTTTTTCTATAGGAAATAAGAACACTGACCGGTGAATTCGGGATGACACACGCATTTGTAGCCTGGACTCTGTGGACTCTTGTCATTCCAACATTGTCCATGATTTTGACATGGATTCGTTTTGGTGGAGCATGAATGTTTCCTGGGCATGGACATGTTCATCAAGTTAGAATTGAAATTGGAGCCTCGAAGGAGGAGTTTGTCTTTCGTCCCAGGACTTTTGTCCAGGACGACAACGGAAGAGATTCGATTGTCCAGATCCGGTTTGAAAGAACTCGGACGAGGATTGTGGTGGACTTGCTCTTTTTCTTCTTCTTCTTCTTCTTGTTCTTCTTCCGGTTCCAGTTCATAGGCCGTGTACATGGGCGTCGTGCTCCCATGTCCATGTCCATGTTGATGATGAACCCCGACCACCCCAAATCGGTGATGATGATGAGTGGATGAAGACGAGGAGAGGCTGGATACGATTGGGAGATGGGGGCATTGAGAGACTTGAATGATGGAACGAATGAGTGGATCCTTCTTTTCCTGGAATTCAATTGAACGTCGACCCACCCGCAACTTGTGAATGCAACCAATGAACCCTTCCGACGTCCCCACAATCTCCCAAATCCTAAAATGTACGTACACACATAATTTTACCAATTAAATGAGTTCAAGTGTATAAGTAATGAATCAAAGTGAGAGTTATGTATACCGTCAAGCTTGAAATACAAACCTAGGTGTAAGATATGTCTACAAATTTCCCTTTTCCCCCAGGTTTATAATCAAGGTAGGTTCATATTCAAGGTATAGGTTTATGCCTTATGCCTACAATTTCCCCCTTTTACCTAGGTTTATTTTATAATCGAGAGTGAGTTTGTATATATCGTATTTCAAGCTTTACGGCATGTATGTACTATCGTATGTGTTGTTTTACTTGGTGGAGTTGAGAGGTACAAATCCGACGTAGCCACCATGATCCAAATTGAGGGACTTCATGGTCCCTGGAGAAGTCCCCTTGACATCCTCATCCCCATCAATCCGGAGTAGACCATCCCGATTATACCTTTTGGCCACAATCAGATGGGTGGAGCCGGAATGAAGGCGAGACGAGGAACGAAGAATTGCAGGACCATCACCCAAATCATATCGAAACTCCACAAATCTACATACAGATATCGTACATTAGGTACACAATGTACAATACATACATCCACATATCGTCTGTTAAGTTCACAAAGGAACTATAATTATTTTCCTTAATTTCGTTGACCTGCTCCAAAGGTCAAGCGGCTCAAGATGGGTCTTTGGGTCCTTCGACATAATTGTCTGCCATGACCTTTTCTGTCACCCTGAATTTTTGCAGAATTGTACCCACAAAGACGGACGCAGTAGTCGCATTTCCGCAAATTAAGGAAAATCGTTATAGTTCGTTTGTGAACTTAACAGACGATATGTATTTTTAATCCATTAGATTTGAAACAAATTTGAATGGAATTGGACAGGGAAATAAGACAATGAAGGAATTAATTGTTTTGTATGTACAGATTGTATAATTGCATATGTATCTTATTTGTTTACCCATCGACGAGGGCGAGAGAAAGGAAATCTCCGGAGCCGTTCCCATGTTGGGAGGAGAAAATGAGGATTCCATGTTGATAGTTCAAGTACGGTGTGATTTCCAATTCCAAACTTAGCTTGTGGTAACCGGCTAGTTTGTCTAGTGACATCCGGGAGCGACCGTTGAAAAACGGGTACAAAACATCTACATCGTTCGTAATATACAAAGCCCAACAAAAAATGTGAATAACCGGGGAATTTGATACAATACAAAAAAACAAAAAAAAAAAGTCTTCCTGAAATTCTGCAAACCTATCGCATGTATACACAACAGTTAAAACAGAAATGGACATAAATGTATATATCGTATATAAATACCGTCACGACTGCAACCATTCCCAGGATTGGATTTCCCCAATGGACAAACACAAGAGAAACTCCCGTTTCGGTGATCAAAACAAGTGGATGGAGGCTCACACTCGGATTTACTACAACTCAACACCCCCGACAAATGTGCATCTGCTCCATCACACCCAACAAAACAACATTTAAAAAAATCTCATTCTTCTTTTTCTTCATATCGTAAAATGAATGAAGAGAGAGAGGAAATCGTGGGAGCTTACGAATGGGTTGACATTGAAGTCGCTCCGTGTCCTCATAAAACGACTCCCGACAATGACAGAATCCAGCCAGACAAATACTATGCGCGGTGATGCAGTCCGCGGTCCACTGACACGAATCCCCCAAATAACTCCTCATCTTTATATATACGATAAAAAACAATCATCATCATCATCAAATGTCCAGAATGAAATGACAAATAATCAAATAACAAAATCATAGCAGGAGAAAGAAATTTCTCAATTAAATTCCATCAGCGATTTAATTGTTTACTATATATTTATGTATAATACATATGTATCAATAATTGTACGGCAATACATACTTGAATGGTTGCGGAAGTGGGGGCGCGATGTGTGTAAAAGTTTTTGTAGAAGGGAGACTCGTGATATTTGGATTGGGGTGGGAGATGTCGCGTGGATTTCATCCCGGAAGAACCGGAAGTGAGCCCTCCACGACCACTCTCCGACCACGATGACGATGACGAAGACGATGAGGAGGAGTCTCCATTGTTTTTACTTCTACTCCGACTGGCAAGGTCATCTGGGCCCATGGACATGGAGTCCGACCCGGAATCCGAATTGGAATCCGAATCCAATTCCGAATCCGTACCGTCATCTCCAGGCTCGGTGAAATGTAAACCTGTCCAACGGGGCAATGGACTTTCCGTCCCATCCGACTCACCTACACCAATACAGATACAATGCAAATATATACAAAAATACAATTCAATTCCACCGAGTCAAGTGCTTTTTTCTATTCTTTTTTTTATTTTTGCCTTTTTCAATGGCAAAACCAGGGAGACTTGTCACCATGTCAAGTGTGTGCCCTGAAAAATCATCTTTGTTTGACTCTAAATCAAATGATGCAAAAATGTTGTTTGTGTCATCATTTTTCACTTTTACTGGAGGGGAAATAGAAATAATAACAATCTAAATAAAAAATCTGAACACTCGAATCTCATTGAGCGTGCCCTCACTTCTCTTTGATCTCTTTGATTGAATAAAAACATGTGACATGACATGACATGAAATGTTATTTCAGTCTCTTGTCTTTTGACGTTCTTTTATTACAAAAACAATTGCGCGGAATGTCCGTTAGGGAATTGTCAAGTGTCACTCTGAGACAGTTGGACACTGAGTTTTTTTTTTCGTTTTTTGTCTTTGCTTTGATAAAAAAAGTGACGGAGGGGAGGTGTTTGAAGAACAGAACAGAAAACACTAGGAATATGTACACAGGGGAAAAAGTGGCTGGAAAAATAGAAAATAGAAAAAACTGACTTGATGCTGGACAAGGTCCTTTGTGAATCACTCCAACTTGCTTTTGACTCCGACAAGCCTGCCGACGAACCAAACACTCAGACTCGTAAGTGAAGCCATCCGATGCACAAACCTCCTGCAAAAAATGTATACAATGCAAAATACATTCCGCCCAAAGAAATATCATATCATATCATTTCATATCATTTCAACTCGTCCATTGTCATATTACAGATATTATCATGTGGGAAAAAACCTGGAAAATTCCCATACATATATGTATATATATATTATTTACATGGAATGTTGGATATCGTATGTTTTATATTTCTACCTCATTATCCGTCAAGTCTGCACATTGGATATTGCAAATGCAACCCGCTCGATTCCCATCCTGCTCACAATCCGCCCCAAAATCACACATTATATCCGAACAGGATCCACCCAAATTCCACGCATCTGCAATCCAAATCATAGAACAAAAAACAAAAAAACTCGTGAATACATGAATATATGAATAAATGCATACACTCTTTACAATGTACAAGGAAATTCATCTCAAATCAAGACTGAATTTCTATACAGATACATTTTATTCTCGTTGTTGTCTCTCAGTCTCAGTCAATAATGGTGACAGTTACTTTCCCCGGGTGAAATATATTGTTTCTCATTGTCGTCTCCCAGTAAAAATAGAAGAACGAGACAAACTCTCGGGCCAAATATCAAATATCCCTCCCCCCTCCCCCCCGACGACGACAAAATAAGGGAACACAAAATCCACAGATTAAAGAAATCCCGCGTGTGGAGAGAACTATCTGTATATCTTAGGAAGTAAACGGGAAATCGAAATAGAGAAAGTCACACTGGGGAATGTGAAGCTATCGAATATCTAATGTCGAATGTCAATGTCAAATAGTTCCGGGGATGAAGGATGAAGGACAAAGGACACAGAGACATTCCAGTTTTTTTTTTTTGTATCAGTTTCAGAAAAAACACTTATGACCCAAATAGATCACATTTGAGCGAAGGAAAGCAATAAAACAAAACACACACACACAGACCAGAAAAAACATGAGGATGACGATGAAGAGAGAGGACAGAGGAAAGAGAAAGTGTGACAAAGACATTGAAGCGACTCGAGTATCAAATTAAACAGTCACATAATAAAAATAGCCGAGATTTGTGAGGTCGAGACAGAGCGAGAAAAAAAGAGAGAGAGAGAGCGAGAGAAAATCCCATCAAGTCCTCCACTTTCTTGTACTCTCTTTCTCCTTGTCACAAGTGGGCTCATGTCAATAGTCAATATTGAACGACAGCCGCTTGACTCAACTTGTCCATTTCTCTCTCTCTCTCTTTCAACTCAGCCGTTGACAAAGACAAAGGCAAGGGCAAAGACAAAACAACAACCAAAACAAAAACAAAAACAATTTCAATACCTTTCCTCACTTTCACCCAACTTTCTCTACTTTCTCCACAGGCTTTCATTTCCCTAGCTCGAATCTTTCATTATTTTGTTATCTTTCATTGATCAAATACCAGAGACAGAGAAAGTGACTCTAATCTTTCCCCACCTGCTCTTTTTTCTCTATTGCTCATATGGTTTATGGAGAGATGGAGAGAGGAGAGAGAGATTAGACTAAAACTGACGAGTGATCGAGTCCACGCACCACAAAATTTTGTTTACCTATGTTTAATGTGGGAATATATAAATTTAGATTGGAGAGACTTTAATCGCCATTTTCTAGTGCTTTTTTCACGCGCGTTTTATTACAGAATTTGAAAGACTACCCCACGGATTTGCACTCTGCCATAAAAATATTGAGGATGGAGGACAAGGAAAACGAAAACCTCTGTGAAAAATGAATAGTGAAAGCATTCATGGTCAAATATATATTTTTTTCAATTTATACGGAAACTCGGATGTTGGACATTGGATTTTGAGATTTGAATTTGAGTCATTGAGAATCGTAAAATATAATTCTCTCAACACTTGAGAGAACTTTATTTGCAGTTGAAATGGTGAGCCAGGACAGTGAACAAATAAATAAAATACACATGCAATAAACTGGATTTTAAAAGGAAATCCAAAGACCAAAATTCCAATTCCGGAAATCCTTTTTAAATCCATTAAACGGGCCGAATTCTGACTGAATTCCTTTATTTTCTCAATTAAATCTTGAATATATTGCCGATTGTAAAGGAAATGAACTTTAAGGGGGGGGGGGATTTTGTCCAGCTCGGACTTTTAATTTGTAATAATAATTTGGGATGAGAGAGAGAGAGAAGGGGGGAAAAAAGGAAAGAGATAGCGAAAGAGAGAGAGAGAGAGATTTATGGGGGATGTCGACTTTAAATTTGGTTGTTTGTGGTGAGATAAAAAAAAAGTGATGATGGTCAGAGATAAGACGCTGATGCGGTGAACGGTCATAAAAACGGTGTAGGAAAATGACGGCCTAGCGAACAGACAGACTGTGCACTGTGCCATTTCCATCGCCATCCACACGCGAGTTATGAAACGGAAAAGCCCAAGCTCCAGCAAATCTAACTGGAAGTCGTGTGAATGTGAATGTGAATGTCCGTGTTTTTTGTTGGACATGAAGCGTGAATAAATCTTTTGTATGATATCCAGGCTCTCCTTTCCCGAGAGCTTCCTCGTTTGAGAGTTTCCAACAGAGTTGATTCAAGGATTCTTCACATTTCACACACACACACACACACACACACACACACACACTCAAACACCAAATAAAAATATAGATGATGAAGAAAGAGAGGTAGAAAAAATGAGGGGGTGGGGGGATGTTTGCTTACCGGGAGTGCATCCATACGGTCCAAGATATTCTCCCTCCGCACATGAATCACATTTATGACCCAAAACGCCCGATTTGCACACACAACGCCCGGTCATCTGCTCACAATCCTCTCGTACCGAACCGAATCGAGAACATCCACATTCTACATGTACAAAAAAATATCAAGGAAAAAAATCCAATGAGTGGTCAATTTCCACAATTTCCACCATTTCCACAATTTGAACCATTTCAACGTCAACTCATCACATCTCTCCCATTATTTAATTTATCCCCCACCATTTTTCCCAATTAAAAACCCTCCCAAAAGCTTCTTTTTTTTTCTTCATCTCCTCACCAAAAAAGGGAACGAAAAAAAAAATGACATAAAAAATGTCAGTAATGTCAGCAGTAATTTCAGTCGAACTGGACGTGACGTGGAGAAATCCTTTGGTAGTAATTGGAAGGATTTTAAATGAGATACGATAGAAATGTGGGGGTGGGGGGAATTCAAGTCAAAGGGACCAAGTGAAAAGTGAATCCACCGACATGAAATGACATGTACATCGAAAATAAAGAGAAAGAGAAGGAATAAAGGCTGACCTTTACATCCGGAGTGAGCTTCTCCATTGGGTCGGGTGAGACCCCAAAACCCGGGAAGACATCGATCACACTTGGGCCCACCAACACCATGTCGACACTCACATTCCTGAGTGACCAGGTCACAATTCTCTCGCACCGAGCCCAATTTATTACAATGACAAATGGAGATGACGACGGTCACATTGGAGGGATTCAGAGTTGGATTTGGATTTGGATTCGGAGTGGGACAGCCCAGTTGATTCAATCCCAATGCGGGAGTCACACCATCCAAACAACACCCATTTGCCGTCCTCTCACACAATGCTGGTCCTGGTCCTGATCCTGACGCTGGATCAGGATTTGGATCTAATTCCGATGGAAATGGAACTGGAGCTGATTCAAATTGAGAGATTGATGCTGGTCCAGTGGTCATCGTCATTGTATTCGTATTCGTCACTCTCTCCCCATGTCCATCTATACAGATAATTCACACCACACAAAAACCCACAATTTACAATTTACCATTTGCACTTTGCATTGCATTTCATTTCATTTCATTGTCAGATTGTTCACGTCAGAGGAATTTCCCTCCAGCCTCACTTACAACTACTAAACTACTACTACTATCAAAACTCTAAACAAAGACTCTGAATTTATATGCACAAGAACAAGAAAAAACAAACAAAAATCCTGGGGATTGCAGCAGTTAAAATGTAAGTTGAGAGAGAGACAGAGAGAGAGAGAAAGAGAAAGAGAGAGAGCGAGAGAAAGAGGAAATTCGTGGTGGTCTGGGATTCTGGATGAGTTATAATTCTTGTAAGTTTTCTACTCTCATGTTTCTCCTCTTTCTCTTTCTCTTTCTCCTGCTGCTGTTTTTGGTCTTCTACTGCTTCTGCTGCTGCTATTTGAGAAGTTAGTCCGACTAATTGGAGGGAGAGAGGCCGAAGCGAAAGGGGGGAACGTGGAGAACGTGAATGTGAATTGTGAATGCGAATACGAATACGAATGTGAATGTGGGCAAAAGAAAGACGGACATCAATTCACATTTCCGCCCGGGTGACATTTTTATGGGGAAACTTTAGCTCGTAATGGGAGAATCTCCATTCTCCACACTCATATGAATCATCAACCCTCTCTTTCTCTCTCTTTCTCTCATACATTTATGAAGTCTCCCTACATATACAATATATATAATATCTACCGTATTAACGTTAACGTCCATTGTCTTCTCGATACTCAAATATACACACACTTTTTCCCTCTCTCTCTCTCTGACTATGCACAATAAAGAAAAGAGTAAAGAGTAAAAAGAGGAGACTGTGGACACAAAGTCAACAGTTCACCGCGGTCATCATCATCATCATCCTCCTCCTCTTCTTCTTCTTCTTCTTCCTCATGATCATGATCATCAGTTGAGAGCTCGGTATGGTTGTGATAATATCCGTAATAATGTGGGGCCTTTAATTATCTCCATTACTCCCCCCACTCACATTAAATCTCTCAACCTCTCCTCCGACCATCCTTCATCCCACCATCCCACCATCCATTCTCCAGCCAACCCCGAAAAAAAAACTCAACTCTCTCTCTCTCTCTCTCTCTCTTCCTTAAGCATTTTTATTTTTATTTCCGTCGGAGATAAAACGTAAAGTTAAAAAATTTGAGAATTTTATCCCCTCACTCTTCATTTCATTTTAAAAAAATTATGGCAAAAACTGACCGTCGCAGAGTTCCATGGGGCGAGGTCGAAGTTCAATTTGTCGATGACACGCCTCCCTCCGCATCTCACATTCACTCGCGTACAATTTGAGATTGGAGGCACAGACAGGATGAGGAGGGAAGTCCAAGCCGGAGGAACAACTGAATTGACATGTACATCGAGGGAATCCATCTGTGGTCAACTCACAAATCGCCCCGAAATCACATCGTATGGACTCACAGTGACGAGCTGGGAGACCAAAGGACATTGACGACGATGACGATGAAGATGAAGATGAGTCAATGATGGAGGAGTCTCCATTGCTATTGTTGTCAACCCAATTATTTGAACTCCCCGGCGCTCCAGTGGACAACCAACTTCCACTCAAACCTAAATCAAATAAAAATGTACATGAAAACGTATTTATGAAGAAAAATCATACACTTCCTCACAGTTGCTGAGTTCCCGAATTTCACTTTTTATTTCTCTTTTCTCTCCATACAAATCCGAAATGTGAAACAATCAACAGGAAAACGAAGGGCAAACAAACAAAAAAAAAAAACAAACAACTTGAGTTTGGAGTTGCAATTGGCAATTGCAATTGGTAGTTGGCATTCGGCATTTGGGATTCCAAACGGGATGGAAATGAAATTAAGTGGAGAAGAGGGGAATGAAATGGGATCGTCTTTTTCAAACAAAGTTAGGAAGAGTTTCGTTTTGGTTTTGATTTTGGATTTTGGTTGCACCCACAAAATCCTCGGGGAAAGGGGGAGGGAGGGGAGGGGGAGGGGAAGAGTTTTTTTGAGCGTGACCAAAATAACAAATGGAAAACCAACATGAAATTATTGAATCAAATACGATTTTTTCGACGAGTCTCGAGTCTAAAGTCTCCGTTTCTTCCTTTCATCCCCTCTTTTCTCTTTTCTCTTCATTCACAGTACAACCACAACAAAAAAAAGAATAAAAAAAAAGAAAAAACTGTGAAAAACTTTTCTCATTGTCCGCTCAATCCCAACTACTTTTGTTTTTCTTTTTTTGTATCTGTTTCTTTTTATTCTTCCATTCGTAAATTGCAAATTGCAATTCGCAACTCGCAACTGGCAAATTTATCTAGTCGTCAGATGCCGTGTCCTATTTTTTTTTTTATATCCGTCTCCCAACTCAATACATTTTGACCCTGTATTTGTTTCAACTCCTTCACATTCATATCTAAACAAATAGTTGTCTACACGTGTACCTACTTTTAGTTGGAAATGGAAACTTATTCCAATCTCCAATTTACGCTGCAGCGTCACAAAAAAAAAGAAATGGAAGGGAAAAATGCATGGAAAACATGTGAAAACATGCGGAAATTTCCCATTGTGGGAAAACAATCTCACCTTTTTTGACGGTGACGTTCATGCACTCGCCATAGAAATGGACGGTGAGACTTTGACCGAGGAGGCAGGCGGCTTTTTGGAGTTCACATTCATTCCCATAGCTTTGAAGATTGGAGCCGCAGACGGGTTCACGGGTTTGAGGACACTCCGTCGGACACACACACGTCCCATTTGCACACTCCGCCCCGAATTTACACTGGACATTGGCACAGTAGTCTACACACACACACACACACACAAAGACAAAGACAAAGAACCAAAGACAAACAATGAAATATACTGATAGAGTTGGAGTTGGATTTGAAGTTGGATTTGGAGGACAGACGTTGAGAGAAAGAGGAGAAAGGAGAAAGGAGAAACCTCATTAAATCAAATATCACATTACATAATGAAATCCCATTACAGCTCAATTTGTCTCAAGTTTTGAATTCTGAATTCTGAATTCTAAAATTCTGTGGCACAAGTCTGAATTATTTGCAATCCTTGATGATTCTCATCGTGTTCCCTCACTAAGATAAATGTAAAATATGGTGGGAGTACATTACTGTGCTGTCCTGTGCTGGGGGGGGAGTTAAATGGGACATGTAGATTTCCATGGGAGCGTGACATAATTGAATTGAATATGGAGAGAAAGAGCAGAAAGAGAGAGAAAGAGAAAGAGAGAGAGAAGAAGAGTCATCAAAGTAATGTCCGTCATAAAATGTGACTGTGGGGACTCCCCAATTGGCCATTCCTCCAACATACAAATCTCTCTCCGTCCAGCTCCAACCTCGACATTTCCTCATTCTCATTTTCATAATAATCTGATGACTCTCTCTCTCTCTTCCTTTCTCTCGGTATGAATGTCTGGATGTGGTTCAGTCAGACACACAGTGGGATTTATCTTGGGCATATCATGACGATGGACAGATGAGAGGAAATGCAAATGCAAATTCAAATGTCTTTCTATCTGTACAAAATGGCAATGTATGAAATGAATGTGAGCCTGCTGTTCCCAATCGGAAACAAACGCTCACCCACACGTCTACGCGTATATTCGCCAACTCCAACAGGGTTTTCTATTCTCAATACCCCCAATTTCAAATTTCAAATTTCAGTTTCCTCCCCATTCAAACATGTACATTTATCATTTATCTTTACATATACAAATTCTTGGAATTCGTAGCGAGTCCAGAGATTTTTTTTTGTTTTTTTTTTGCGGTTCGTATAGAAATTTTCCGATTTCCAGAGATTTCACATGTGATAGCGGACTAATTTTGATTGAGCATGTACTCAAAAGTCAAAACACAAAGTCAAAGAGGTTTTTTTTGGGGGGGGTTTGAGGGAAATGGACTAAAGGGATTTGGATTTGATGTATGTATCGTATATATAGTGATGGAGTTTGAGTTTGAGGGGAAAGTGTCTCACCACAATGTCCTTTGGAGGCGACCACGACAAACTTTTGGAGTCGACAGGCGGACTTTTGAAGCTGACATTCGTTATTGTAGGTGACTCCATCCGTCCCGCAGACAAACGCATGTGGAGTCGACACCTTTAGAACAAATACAAAAACAAGTTCAAAGTCAGTCAAAACCATAACAACAACAACAAAATTAAGAGCGCTTTAAACTTTTTCTTTGAATGAATATTGGGATTTTGGGATTCATTTTGTACTTCTGACACAAAACACAGAGAAAAAGCTCTGAGGAGTCAAAAAGCAGCTTTAAAATTGTCAAAGGGAAAGGGAAAGTGGAATTTTTGTTTGATTCAATTTCCAATTCATTATCTACAATCTACATGTATATATATAGTTGTAATTTATATATATAGTTCACCTCGGCGCTGCAATTGTTGGGGCAAATGCATTTGGCTTCATTCGAATTGGCTTGACAGACCGAGTAAAAATCACACTGCATCCGTTGACATCCATCTACAAATAACACACACACATGAGGAAACATCCATTCAATGAATTTTATGTACTCATACGATCAGGATGACGTCACATTTGGACTCAATTAGTTAATGATGGGAAGGCCATTCCAAAATTCCAAAATTCCAACATTCAAATATTCAGGTTCATATGATCAACAGTCCTAAGTTCAACGTGAATGTACATGTAAATGTAAATGTAGACAAACAAATGCAACAGCACATTCGTTTTTCTGATGGATTTAGATGTATATTTTTGTTTTGACAGACTGAACATTTGGTGAGTCAATTCATGAAAAATAAATTGCATAGCAAAAAAAGCTGTCTTGTTCTATACCAAAAAATTAAAGCTCAAATCCCATTCAAGTCCTTAAACTTTCCCTTACAAACTTGGTCCTAAATCTCCTCCCTGCACCATCGTGAAAACGTCCACAGAAAGTAAGAACATATTTTTTGAGATGCCTTCAATTAATATTAGGAATCGTCCATAAAGGAAAGGGATACTAAAAAGGGAGTCTAGATTTTTTCTTGTGTTCGAAGGGGTTTTCTATATATCGTCGGTTAAGTTCACAAACGAACTATAATTATATTCCTTAATTTCGTTGACCTGCTCCAAAGGTCATATGGCTCAAGATGGAGCTTTGGGTCCTTGGACATTATTGTCTGCCATGACCTTTTCTGTCACCCTGAATTTTTTCACAATTTTACCCACAAAGATGGACGCAGTCGTCGCATTTCCGCAAATCAAGGAAAATCCTTATAGTTCGTTTGTGAACTTGACAGACGATATACTTTTAATTTTGTTTTACGTTCCTTTAAATTTGGAATTTGAACTAGTTGATTCTCAATATACATATAAATTTATGTCCCAGGAAGCTTTAATTCGTTAGGGATTCTTTGTCATGGTATAGACAATTTGCAAGCGAGGACGCGTGTCAAAATGCTCCGAAATGCAGTAAAGTGTTTATTTATACATAGTTATTTAGTATTTATAGAGGACAGACGGGAAATGCAGTCGAGTGCACAGTGCTCAAGTGATTGTGTCGTTGTTTGCATTGCAATTTTTTTGTGAGCTCTCGAATATCGAATATCGAATATTCACCAAGTTCATTTTCATTCCTTTGTGCAGTTTTATTTTTATAGGGGAGAAACATAATCAAATAATTATGATAACTTTCCCCCCTAAAAAAAACTCCAAGTGACAAATTCATTCTGCATGTCCATTCAGGATTTCTCAAGGAAATCATGCTTTTCCTGTTTTAAGCTAAAGAGAAAAGAGGAAAACAAATGTGCGGAATGAGAAATGGAATTTTTACTATTGTTTTGTATATAGTTCATTCATTTGTGTGTTCACACTTTAAAATTTAAAGGGGTGGGGGAAAACAGAGCAAAAAAGACTATTGAAAAAAGACAACGGTCAAAAAAAAAAAATGATTTGTCATATTTTTTATAGACAAGGAGTTTGCTTTTGTTTGTTTTGTTTTGTTTTGAGATCCTCTGAAAATATGTTCTTACCGCCCCAGTTAAAATCGCGAATGAGATCTGTAAAAAGGAAAAGGAAACATCAGAGCCCGAGAGAGACAGACAACAGACAACAAAACAAAATCTTGCAAAAAAGAAAAAAAGAAAAAACAATTTCCTGTGAGTCCCTGGAATTTTTTTGTACTAAATGTAAACTAATTAAATAAGTACTTAAGTATCTCTATTCCAAATTAGAGTGATTCACACTAACTATAATAAATACTATATGTAAAAACGTGTGGGATCTCGCGTTCCATTTAATTAATTAAAAAATCTACGTACAGTCAATTCAACCCAATTGAATTCCATTTCACTAATTTGATGAAAGTAAAACGAATCCGTTGGACAACTTTTCCGTCTAACAAAAAAACAAAAATCCACACACACACGAGGGGAAAAGCGGATAAGTTTTCCCTCCATGGTCCACCAAAGTTTACCCACATATCTTCACCCGTTATATCGTACGAATATCTACATTTTGAATTCAAAATGGAGAGTTTAATACTCGTTGGAGTTTTGGTGAGTGTGGAGCTGTGGATATTTAACCACAAAAACTTTAATTCAGTTGATGATTTGTTTCTTCTTTTTTTTTTTTTTTGGAACACGGAACGCCAAGTAACAAGTACAAGTAAATTGATTTTTTTTTACTATCTCGTTCCCACAGAAATAACAACAAATAAAGTTTTCCTGCTCTCTGCCCACTCGTATTCATCCACTCAAAAAGTGACTAAAAAATAAAGTTGGTTCATTTCATTTTCATTGTTGGTTGTAAAAAAAAACGTCTGGAGCTGCTGGATCTCTCTCTCTCTGTCTTGTTCAACTATTCGTCAAACTCAAACGGATAAAACTGTGAAAAGATGTATAGGTAGATATAATCATATTCTCCCTTTCCTTCGTCTCTTCTTCTTCTTTTACTGCGGACCATCTCGTATTTTTTTACACTTTCCGTTTTCATCCGCTTCCTTAAATGAGAGAAATGCTAAAGACTTTCTCTTCTCTCACACTTGGCTAACTTGAGCTAATGACACTTTCCTCGTTCCTTCCCTTTGCGGCACCACCCGACAAGAGGGAAAAGGCGAAGGGAAAACAACCAAAAACAGTGTACGAGCCTAAAAAAGAAAAAAGTTTAGACGTGTTGTCTGGAACGACTTTCAAGGAAAAAACGACCATAAAGTTGAGAGAGAGAGAGCGCGCAGCAGCGTTCTTCACACTTTTCTATCGACACTGTAAACGTTTTGTTGTCCGTTGTAAAACAGACATCATTTTTCAACAACATGGGAAGGTTGTACAAAAAATAGCACAAAATAACACAACAAGACATCTCTGTGGACTCCGTATAAGTAAATTGAATTGAATTTTGTCACAATTTCCCTGGCCCGCGCATACATGTACTAAATATATAAATATGTAGAGGAATTAACGAATTAACGAATTAACGAATTAAGAAATTAAGTAGAGTGTAAAAAAAAGGGCTGGGGGTATTTAAAACAAAAACCTACTGCAAAGTCCAGCATAGATTTTCCGGATGTTAGTGTTGGTGAGGCAGGCCTCCATTCGGAGTCTGCAATCATTTTGATATGAAACTCCATCAGAGCCACAAACGGGATCGTAGACGGATGGACAAACTGGACACTCACAGACCGTCTCCCCATTCTTCTCCAGACATGTGGCTTCCGGTGGACAATTGTGTTTTGCACATGCACTCGCCGCCTCTGTAAAAAAAAAGTATCTCATAATAATCACAGTCAAAATCAAAATCATAATCTCACTATTTTTATAAAAACAACAAATCGACTCAAAAAAATCATTCAAAACGGAATTTGAATTTGTTTTTCAGGAACACATTTATGTACGACAGTTAAAAAATGAGGAGTCATGAAGAGCCAACTCAAAGGCACACATTTTCCAGGGGAGGAAAATGACGGATGAAAACGGAAAACGGAAAACTGAAATTACCGCGAGGAGAGACAAAAGAAGAGAAAGGAGAACAAAGGAATTAGAAAAAGTTGTCCAATGTATGACATGAAACTGTGAGGCTGAAGGAAGTTCATTTAAAAATGTAATGCAAGGACTGGATTATCGACGATATGAAATGAAATTCATCTTCCTTTTTACACACCACACATTCAAAACATTTTTAAGACATTATAAAATCGTCTCTGTTTCTGTGGGGTTTTTGGTTTCGGTTGTGTACATTTTGTCTTGGGTTTTTCCGATTTGCGATTTGATTCGGAGTGTTGTAACTACTAAATTTACCATTCCGACTAATGAAAAGTACGTTTTCCCCCCTATATTTTTATTTTCTACAGGCTTTAACTCGTGCGGGGAAAAGTTGTATGCGTGCTCACAGATGGACAGCTCACACATCCCATCGTTTTTTTTCCTTCTTTTATTCAATGTGAGTGACCACGATTTTTTCCCTTGCTCTCTCCACAATCCAAAAAAAAATCAAAACAACCTGAATCCGAATCCGAATCCAAATGGAACAAAACAAAAACAATCCAGCAAGAGTTTCTACAGAATTTAGAGACACTCCCAAAACTCCACACACACACACACACACACCCACACACAAAAACGTACAGCGACAGTTTCCAGTTTCCAATTCAGCTGAAAAAAAGTGTACAAGTGAAAAGGAAAAAAAAAGAGAGGGGAACTCGGTGGGGAAGTCTGAATGGGTGTAAAATGACGGCGAGTACGCGTTAGGAAACAAGACAAAACAAACACTCGCACTTTTGCACGCGAGACACAACTTTGTTCATTTCAGTGAGATCGAATTCGAATTCGAATCTCACACAAACCCAACACGGCCCAAAAATACAAAAATAAACTTACACTGCTCAAATTGAAATTCACAGTGCTTTCACTTTTCTTTTTATCTCTCTCTGCTTTGGAAAGGAGTTTATTTCTAAAGCCATTTTGTGTACACACATCCAATTCACCTTTCAACTTTGCCCAATTTTAAAGGACGAATTGGGGGGAAATCCTTTGGAAATTCCTGTATTTTGGAACATTTGAGTCTTGAATTCGTCTCAATCTCGATTTAGATTTCGATTAAATTCATGTGCAAGATTACAGCTTAACAGCTCAAAAAAAATGAACGACCAGCAAACTAGACAAACGTAATTCGTAGTTCGTAAAAACGTGCTCGTTGTCTCGTTGTCTCGCGCCAATAATAATTTGTTTTGCACACGCAATGAAATGAAGATTAAAATATACATAAACTGTTGGATAATGAGAATCGATTTGGATTTGGAGCTCACAGTGACATAACCTGGAATTGCCCCATCAAATTCATCATAAAGTCCAAAGTTCAAAGGTCACAAGCCAAAATTCAAATATCACATGTCAAATGCCCAACATCAAAGATGAAACATGCACAACAACCCGAACAGCAACAACGAGACGAGAAAAAACTGCGGGAAAACGAGTGGATTGAAGTGTGTGATTAAATGGAGCAGTTAGTATTTAGTAGTTAGTGTATTAAGAAGAGAACAAACGATCACTTTCTCCAACTTTCTCCACACTTTCTCCCTCATAAAATCCGTTGAATGATTATTTGAACTGGGAACATAACCACAAGAAACGATAGGAACGAACACACACACTTTCCCACTCACCACTCACTCTCTCACTTACTTTGGCTCATTCCCCATTCCTTGAGCTCCCCAACAGCATCCCACCAACAACAACAACAACAACAATGCAAATCACACATCCCATCATTGAGCAGCTACGTGCATAAATCCCTCCTCCACATACAGATATTTCCAAGCCATTTTTTGTGGACGAGGCAACGCGTCCAAACCGTTGTTTGACATCGTAAGATTTTATGAAAGAATTTGTAAGAGCCTCTTTTCTCCATCAAATGTTATATGTGATATGGATAACCATTCAAAAAATATATTCAAATCCTTTTTAGCTTTTAAAAATGCGGGTAATAATGGTCCTTGAAGAAAAAAGGTCCTCACCCTTCACACTTCATCATCAGTCCCTTCAAATCCCTTCAACTCTCCTCACAACCAAGAAACAACAATACACAACACAACAAAAAGTCATTGCAAAATCCTACTCGTATGTGTTTTTTTTTGTGATTTAAGAAAAATGATGAGCGAGGGATTTGAAATCCACATAGTTGGAGGCATCACGATGGGAAATAATGATGAATGTAAAACATTTGGGAGATTTTCAGGAGGAAGTTTAAAATTTATTCTTGGTTTTTTCTTGCTAACTGAGAGAGAGATTGTGTGTGCGTACGTGTTTTTTTTTTGTTTTTCTCTTTTGTTTTGCGTCTGTTCTGTCTGTGGTTTTCTGGCTGGTTAGTTGTGATGCAGAGGAGCCACGCTCACGTTTGATAGAGACTGAAAGAGAACGAGAACGAGAGAGAGAGAGAGAATTTTGTGTGGAGTATCAAGTCAAAAACCTCGTTCAAAATGGGGTATTTATGTACAAAGTAGTTGTGATTTCCAGCTTTGGATGGCATATGAAAAGCGATCAAGATGAGAAAAGCGAGGCCCATCACTTTTACGATAATGACCTCAAGTTACGAGAACGAGTATATGTGACCGACACTCATTCTCTTCTCTTCCCCCATATGCCCACACGCTCATACATGTATGATCTATGGGGGAAAAATCTATGGGGAGTCCACGAAATTCCATATTATCAGTCATAATATCTGAATTCTGAAATCTGAACTCTGAATTATCTGAGGCGCAATCGGGATGGATATGAAATATCGAACAAACAAACAAATAAACAAGGCAGAGCAAGAAGTCAGGGGGGTCACGTGCTACTCTCGCCTCACACACTTCAAAACTCTATATGATTTAAAAACATTTTGTATAGTTAATTGGGAGCACCAGCGAATGTAGAATGAAATACAAATACAAATAGTGACAAATACACTTTGGTTCTGGTTAGGAATTTGATTTTGAAAACTGTGAAATTGTAGGTACAAATTCAAAGCGCTTTTGGAGTGAAACTACTTACTCAAAATACCTGTGATTTAGATACCGTACTTTGTACCGTGTGGATTTCTGGGTATTTGTGAGAGACAGCAGTCTCGTCTAGTGTAGTTTTGGGTTTTGGTTCTTACAGGCTGTGACGACGAGGACGAGGACGACGACGACGACTTCTATATAATAATATGACTTGTGCCCCATGCATTTCCCTCCAAACTCAAACTCAGAACTCGAGAGCGCCTCATTTCCTTCACCAAGTTTAATTTCCGCTGGCAAAACTCAACTCATTTCAACTTGGAACTTACATTTAAATGGGATTTCCGTTGAATTTTCTACCTTCACTTTCCCATTCACTTTCCAAAACTCGCTGCTTTCACCCATTCGCCTTTGACTTCCACCATCGCCTTCGGAAGTCCCCCAACTTTTTTTTTTGACTCCCCTTGTTAAAAAAAAACATTAAGTTTCAGGTTGGAACGTCGTTTCAAAATTGGGATTTCTTAGGAAAAAAGCGCCGTCACACAGAATATGGCGAGTGTCTAGACTCGAGAGTCAGTCTGGATTTTTCGTATTGATCAAACTCAAAACTCAAAACTCACAATTAAAAAATTGTGAGTTTCCATCTTTTTTTTGTCATGTTACTCCTCCGCTGTGAACTTTCTAATGTATAAGCGAATAGAAATTCTAATTGTTATTCTAATTATGTAGAATAACCTTCCAACAAAAAACCCCCCCTGTTTGTGACGCAACAACTAACAACTTGAAATCAACCGGAAATTACAGACTCAGTCAAAAGCCCATTTGGATGGATTTTGAAAAGAAAAATCTGCAATCAATCAAAATGAAATTTCCCCTTGTACATTTGTTCTGTACACCACAACAGAACCAATAAATCCTCAATTTTCTTCAGGACTTTCTCTCAAATTCTAGCTCAATCTCTTATTAAATTCATTCATTTGAATCAAAATTTTGCCGTTAAATATTTTTACAATCAAAAACAAACGCGTTGACTTCAGTCAAATTAAATATTTTGAATATTGGTTTGCTCAAAACACGAAAGAGAGAGAGAAAGAGAAGGAAAGTATGAGGAGTGGGAAGGGAAATCTTTGTGTCTGTTTTCAGTGCCTTTCAAGCTGGCGTGTGTAGACTCTGTCGGGAATTCCACTGCAGGAGAAAGAGAAAGTTATAGAAGAAGAGCGAGGGAGCGAGAGAAAAGATTCAGAGAGCGAGAGAAGATGAGGATGAGGATGAGAATGAAAGTGAAAGTGAAAGTGGAGGAGGCTCAACAGATAAGAGAGCGGTTCCGAGTTTATAATTCCCATTTCAATTCTATTCCAGTTTATCTCTCCAAATCTCATCCGGAAAGAATGAGACTACAAATGAGAGTCGGAGAAGGAAAACGAGAGAGAGAGAACGAGAGAAAGTGAAAGTGAAAGTGGAGAGGAAGAGAAGAGAGAAAGCAACAGCTACTCAACATGATAAACCTCAGACCCTTCTGCCTTCTCTCTCTCTATCTTCTGCCCCATATTTTTATTTCCCCAGACGTTTCCCAATTCACACACACACAAACAGGCACTGTGCCTCTGCCTGTACTTGGTTGGCTGGTGCTGGCGCTGGGACTGGGACTGGAACTGCCACTCGCACATAAAAGGAAAACGGGGGAACATAAATCCTGGAAATGTGGAAATCCTTCAGAGAACATGAACTCAAGGAAAACATAATAAATATTAGATATATTTTATGCAATATAATTTCCTCCGACTTTCTCTCTCCATCTTTTTTCCTCCAGTAAACTTTCTTCGTTTCGTATCATATGTATATAAATATATATAGGCCAACAGGCGGGCTGTTTTGAATTTGAATTTGAATTTTGAATGTGAATTTATGTCATGCCAATAATATCGTCTGTAATATGTAATAACCAGTGGGATATTGATATTCGGAAACTCATCTCCGACTCCCCATCTTCATCTCCATGTAATTTCCTTATTCAAATCCATATCCATTGGAGTCCATTGAATCCACATCATTGCTCAACCTTTCCCTTTCCCTCACTTAAACGTTTTCTTTCTCTCTCTCCCTCTTTCTCTCAATTCTCTGGACTCTCGGGGAAATGGGAGAGATTTATCATGGAGGGAAGGGGGACGTGTCAACGTTTTTTCTGGATATTTAAAACATTTGTTCTCCCTTTGTGGCTGGAGCATCCGGTTCCCTCCTTCAAATAATAAACTCGGTGGTAGAATTCAAATTGAAATATAAATCATTCCGTGTAAAGAAATCCTTTTCATTTTCGTTTTCACTTTCACTGTCACAGTCACAGCATTCCCCCCAGAGTTTTGTGTATTTTATTTGAGACATGAGTACTCATTGTCAGATGGAGAAAATAAAGAGAAAGTAATGAGAAAGTCGAGTTTTACCTAGGAAAATCCTTTTTTCCTTATAATTTCCTTGAGATTGTTTGAGGATTTTAATAGGGAATTTCCATTGGGATTTTGTGTGCTGGAAATTCTAGGGAGATTGTAAGATGGTTAAGTGAAGGGAAAGTATGTAAACTGATTTGAAGGATTTGGGTTGAGTAAACGAAAGGAGAGGAAATAAGAGAAAGAGAAAGTACGAATAAGAATACGTTGAACAAGTTTGGGTGTGGAAAATGAAGGAAAAGGAAATGTGTGTGAATAATGAGATGTGTGTGAGTTTTTTGGGTTGAGGGAAATGATGTGAAAACAAGTAGATGCAAATGATAAAGTCAATAGTTTTTGCAAATTCAGAATTCAGAATTCAGAACCGGATGTGTCTCAAATGTTCAAGAGAAAAGACAATCCCGTACTTACAAACATGCACACACAATCCATTTATTTTTTGCACATCCCATTTCTACTGTCTACCTATATACATATATTTGACGATGAAGGTTGGTGGTTTGGTTGGTCCATTTACATGACATTTGATTAGTCCTTTCCCCCACTCAGCACTTTGATGATGCTCCTCACACGCACACACACACACACACACAAGAAGTCACACGGACTTTCTCTTTATTTCCAAAAGGGACAAACTTTGTACGTTCAAATTCCATCCATTGGAATTCCCTGCACGTGATGTTAAGCCCTTCAGAAAAAACTCACCTTTGATTTTGATTTGAACATTTCCAGTCTCTCTCTTTGCCTGTCATCAAATCCACAGACTACAGACTACAATTTGCATCATATTTGGCACGAGGACCAAACGAATTTAGACTTCTCCAACTCTGAATTTCAAATCCCAAATATTCTGCATTCCGAATTCCAAATTCCGAATTCTGAATCTGTGAATCCAAAAATCTCGGATTCCACTTTCCAAAAAGAAAAAGAAAAAAAGTAAAATCTAAATCCGAATCTACTTAGCACCCAAACTCAACTCCACTCCAACCTCCAAACCACATACAGAAATATTCACATTCACATTTCAAACATTTTTTTTTTACAAATGTTATGAGGACTTTGACTATGAAGAGAGAGAGAGAAAGAGAAAGAGAAAGGGAGAGAGAGAGAGAACAGCCGGAGTGGTGAGAGTCGCGACCCCATTTCCAATCGTAATCGTCATCGTCATCATCAGGATAAAAAGAAAAAAATCAAAGAGGAGACGAAGGAAGGGGGAGGAGTGAGGAGGTTAGAAGAGGAGGGGGAGGAGGAGATAAAGGTGAGAGGAGAGTAGAATTTTGAATTGATCGTTAGAGAAATTTGTAAATGTGTCATCTGAGGATGAGGATGAGAATATTAGAAATCCGTTCACGAGTCATCCCTTTCCTTCTCCTTCAAACATCCTTTCCCTTTTCTCTCCTGCTTGCACACCTTCTCTCTCTCTCTTTTTCTCTCTCTCTTTCTTTCTTTCTCTCTCTCTCTCTCACTTAAATCTCAAAATCCACAATCCACACCCGGATTTTTTTTCGGGGAAATCCTCACTCACACACCTTCAAAAAAAACTGAACATACTCTTACAATCTCGAACCTTTTCTGCATAAATTCTAAATTCTAAAAATTCAAATTCAAATTCAAACTCAAAGGAAAATTGAGGATTCTCAATGGAATTCGTTTGTTTTCATTATTTCATTGAGTTGGAATTTCCTATGCATTTTCCCAAGTATTTTCTAAGTATCTTATTTCCATTGTTTTGAGAAATTGAGAGAGGTTTTCCCGAAATTTTTTTGTGCTGGATTTCCCAGGATTTGGTGTTATGTTGCGTAAATCGTTGTGTAATTTAATAATGAGACTAATTGTAAGAATGAGAATGAGGGAGATTACCGCAAGTGCCACGGTAGGCGACGGAGATGTGGGTGGACTCTCGGCAGGATGTAAAAGTGAGTTGACATTGATTGTCATATGTTCGTCCATCCGAGCCGCAAACGGGTTGAATGGCAGGCTCACATTTCATGGCACATGTACACTGAGCAATCCCAAATCGATTGATGGCACAACTCTCATATCCTCGACAAGTCCGCGTCTCACATGGATTCACTCCTACAAATATATGCAATACAATATATATATATATTTATATCTGTATGTATAGAAAATGTACAAACAAATATTAAATTCAAATTATTCATCCATCACAAAGTCAAACGCAAACTCAAACTCAAACTCAACCCACTCCCCGATTACCAAATTACGATTAGGATTACAATTATAATTAGAGCAATTAAAATCCTGTCACTAGACATGTTCACTGCCCGTCGCTCTCTTCAAAACATGAAGAATTCCCCATTCTGAGTCTGTCATGTTTACTTTTCCCCCCTTCGATATTTACAATTTACACAATTAAATCCTAAATGTGTTTTAGACAAACACAACTAAATCGATGCTTCGATACTCAAATACTTGTACAAAGACTGTGCTAATATTCGCACAAGAATGAACAGGGCGCTCCCATTTAATTGTGCTAATTTCCCATTCCCATTCTCATCGCTATCGTCGTCGTCATCCTCAGCCCAAAAAATAATACATATAGAGAGACAAAAAAGTGAGCCGTCGGGAATTTTGTTCATAGTGTTTTCGATTGGAATTGGGAATTGGGAAGGTGTAAACGCGTGACATGGGCGTTCGACATTCGACGTTCGACGTATGACGTTTGACATTTTGACATGAACTGTTCAACGCGGGATCCATCCAGCCTGTTTACCAAAAGGAAAAAAGAATCACTTGTCCATCCGAACAAAAGAGCTGATTCAATGAAAATGAAAAAACACACCAAAATAGGCGAGAAAATGGGTGGAGAAAGAGAAGTAGGATGAAAAAACAGGGGATGGACAGGTCTTTTTTCATATATCGTCTGTTAAGTTCACCAACGAACTATAACGATTTTCCTTGATTTGCGGAAATGCTCCTATACTGCGTCCGTCTTTGTGGGTAAAATTCTGAAAAAATTGAGGGTGACAGAAAAGGTCATGGCCGACAATAATGTCGAAGGACCCACAGCTCCATCTTGAACCGTTTGACCTTTGGCAGCAGGTCAACGGAATTAAGGAAAATAATTATAGTTCGTTTGTGAACTTAACAGACGATATATATATTTGGGCCATACTTTTGAGCGTCAACTCTCGTTGGTCTGGAGGAGCGTCAAAGAGCACGTTCCGTCATTCATCTTGTCACTTCCCATTCAATTTCCCCTCAATTTCTTTTGTCCCCACCGTCCAAAATCCATCTCCACCCCCAAAAATGTTAAATGGCCCACGGAAATCTCATTTCTCAGGTAAATTCAAACTAGCTGTACAAATCTTTGGAGTTTGGAGAAAGCACGATGACTTTCACTGTATCTTACATTCATGATGACTGTGAAAAATGTGGTGTTTTTTCCGTTACCTCCATGTAGTTATTGTTTTTGGGGTTTTTGGTTTGAGATATGTTTTTGAATGTCCATGATTATTTAGTTTCATAACGTTTGTTACATGAAATGGGGGATTCGAGGGAGGGCGGGGCTGGGGAGAGATAAATTGATTGAATTGACTATGTAGACATGTTGTGATGTGATGGGTTGTGAAATGAGAGGATTGTGTGTGTGTGTCTGTGTCTGTGGGTTTGGTATATTGGTCATAAGTCTTTGTGACGGGTCATCCATCAGAATGAGACAGACAGGGAACACGGAAAAGATTCAAGAGGGACGAACACACACACAGACTTCTTTCCATTTCCTAAGCTCCTCCATTCACTCTCACTCAGATATTCATGTGTGTGTGTGTGTGTGTGTGTTTTCTTACAGGCAGGATCCACCACAAAAAGGAAAGGAAAAAGGAAATGCAACGTAAACAGGAGTGAAAAGGGGAAAGAGAAGAAGAAAAAAAGGAAGGCTTTGAATCATTTATGGCAATGAGATTATGACTGGGCAACTTCTATTCAATTTTTAAAAGCTTTCTCGCTTTCTCTCTCTCTCTCTCTTTTTCCCTTCCATTTTTTCCATTCCTCCTTTCTCTCGTTCTCCATTTTTCCACCACAATCACAGCCAGAACCAGAACCAGAACCAGAACCAGAACCATGATCACAAAGCCCACACACGCACGATCTCGTCTCACATTCCTCTGCTGTCTATGCATTCAATGGTAGGTGTAAAGAGAACATGGGAACAACAGAAAAAACCTGTTTTTTTTCACCGTCGTCAAACATTAAATACGGACAGAAATGGTAAGGGATACCTCAATCTCAATCTCAATTCCCTCACGTCACACTTCCCACCTTCAAATCCACATGTGGATTTGAATTTTTTATTTCAAATTGAAATGTATTTTACAGCCGAATTTAAAGAAAAAGAACACGTTCAATGAATTGTTCAAGTCTGAACACAATTCTTGAATTCACATCCTATTAATATTTTTCTTCCGTCCTTTATCAATATCCATTTCTATTTCCGTTTCCGTTTACATTTACATGTACATGGGTTTGGAGATGAAGTAGCTGAAGTGAAAGGTGAGAAAGTCTGGTTGTTCTCTAAATGTGATGAAAAAGGGAGAGGGATGTGAGGGGAGAGAAATGGAAAACCGATGATGGAGAGATGGAAAAAACTCGTGAGTTTTTCTTAAAAAGGAAACAGAAAAGTGAGAAAGGGAGAGAGCGAGAGCAACTGTGGCGTGTGAGAAAGTTGGTGGTGGGATCAAGTAAATGCAGCGTGACGAAATACGTCTTTATCTTTATCTTTCTTTTATGGATATTAAAATTCCAGTCCATACACCACAATCCCGCACCAGGGACTACTCTTTTTTCTCTCTCTCTCTCTCTCTCTCTCTCTCTCTCTTTCTCTCTCTTTCTCTCTCTTTCTATGTCTTTCTCTCCCACAAACAGTCACAATCACATAGAAATGCGTTCAATATTTCCTTTCTCTCTCTCACAGAAAATGAAAAAAAATGAACCGGCTCACGGGAGGAAGACCAAGAGTGAACAAAAAAAACGAATGCCATTTTTTTCTCTCATCATCATCATCGTCATCGGCACTGACATTGTCACACATGTGGATTTCATCTTGGTTATATTGTTGTTGCTGTTGTTGCTCGTTCTTGAAGAGCTTTGAACACCCTCACTTCAGTCGCACATTTACTTGTGCATTCCATTCCATATTCCATTGTGTGGACACTGTCAACTTTTTTCTGTGTGTTTGTTTGTGGGAAATATTCAAAGCCATATGGATTTGGATTTGAGGCAGGTTTTCATCTGTATATATATATAAGATATATGCGACCATGCATTGAGTATCCATGAGGAAAGTGAGGAAAGTTGAAGTTCCCCCCATACAAAAAAAGTCGATCAGCTGTAAAGCCTTTGAGTTTTAAGGGGAAAGTTTTTCTTTTTCTTTTTTTCGTTTACTTTTGGGGGCATGTACGATGTACGCTGAACGCTGAACGATTGTACGTGTTCTGGCCATTTGATTCCATTTAGTCCCTCTCCCCAAAATTATTCTGTATGCAGAGAGGCGAGAGCGAGAGGGAGAGAGAGAAAGAGAAAGAGAGAGAGAACTCAGAGAACGAAAGAGTTGACAATGGGAATTGAAGAATTGTCAAAGAAAAATGAGAGTGAGACTCTCCAGAATCTAGAATCCAATGGAGAATGGAAATTGGAGGGAATCTAAATCTGAATCTGAAAAAGTGATACTCAAAAAACTCGAAACTCCAACTCGAGCGCTTCCATTTCATTCTAAGATAATGCAATAGGATTTGGTCTGATTCTACGATGAGTCCCTGATTCTAGATATTTGAAGGGAAATGGACTTATCGAAGAATCCTTCATATACATTGAAGAAGCACCAACACCAACACAAACACAAACACAATCGCACACACGCATACAATATTCCCAATCTCCTTTTTCTCCTTATGCTTAAGCTCCCAAGCCGAATCATCGACCATACATTTAAAGATTTCACTGTCCTTTGTGCGGATTTGTTTGTGAATACAGACTACAGACTATATAGAATACAGAATATCTGTACAGGGCGTCGTCAAATTACACATTCAAAATCCCACCACCAAATTCCAAATCTCCCACAGACACAAACACAAGAACAAGTGCCGTTTGATTCTATTTTTACTGACTGATTCTCCTGGGAATCCCTCATTAATCCCAACCAGCATGAAAGAGAGGAAGGAATTGATAGAACTCATTTGCTTAATCGAAAGGGAAAAAAGAGGGAAAAAAGACTGTCATGGACAAATAATGGAGCACCCTGTACATTGTACATAAAGTCAGATTGTATGCAAGGAAGTAAGGTATCGTATAATAGGGAATATCGGTGGTCTGTCTCTGTTTAAACACCTAGAAAAGCTCACTGACATTTCTGAATTTCCTCCCAAGCGTACAAAGATATTTTTCCTGATATTCATACGATATGTTTCCCTCCTTCTTCTTCTTCTCTCAGTCTCTGTCTCTGCCTCCGCTCATTCGTGTCTTTTGAAGGTGAGAACGTGTGAGTGTGGAGAGAGAGTGAGAATGAGAATATGAGGACTCTTATACACTTCAAATAATGGAGAAGGAAATTCTCTACGTTTACATTTACGTTTTTTCCCCCCCTTTTGCGTTTACATTTCGACTTTCCCTGTGTAATACTCGAGATCAGGATTTTTGATGGAGAAGACTCCAGTCAAGTATCACAGGCAAAAAAAAAGAGAAGAGAAGAGAAAGTGTGAGGAGATATGGAGAAATGGGAGAAATGTAGAGAGGTAGCCGAGTGTAAACTAAAACTGTGATAAGCGACACACACCACTGACAAGGCCTTCATTTTGTCATGGGCCCAACGTAAAAACGCACCAGTCATATCTGTCCATAGACCAACTTTCCTTCGTCTTCCCTCTTGCACACTTTTTATTTAAGTTTTGTGTTGGTGCAGTTGATGTTGGTGTGTTGGAGTTGGAGTGGAAGGAGACACAAACACACACGAGGATGATGGGGGGACTTGCTTTGTGCTTTGAGTTTTTTCGGTATTTCAAGTTGAGTGGGAGAAAACACGGTCGGTGGTTTGAATTCTGAAATTGTGAATTGTGAGATCTCTGAAAGATCTTGTGACGGTTTGTTTTTTGGGGGGGAGGGGGGCGGGGGTTTGTTGAATATGTTAAAAGTGAAATGAAATGAGATGGGATTTTTCTTTCTCGTATAGGTAAATGTGAGATGTGGATTTGAAAATGTAAAGAAGTTTTACGTACCGGAGGAGCATTTGCCACGGTAGATGATTCGGAGATCCCGTCGAGTCCGACAAGCTTCCTGTCTCATCAAACATTCGTTCGAGTACGTTTTCCCATCCGAACTGCAAACTGGGTGAAATTCCATAGAGCACATTTCTCCACATCGGCAAATGGCTCGTCGCTCCCCATCCAAATGACACACCTGCGGGGCTGTACACAAAATATCCTCACACGGATCTACACGTCAAAATACAAAAACAAGAACAAGAACAATATTCAAAATAATATTTGGTCCAGTGAGTCCATCAACTTGAACATTAAATCCACATCTTTTCCCTGTACACAAAGCAAAGATACATATGTGCACACAATTCGTAAAGAAGTGATACAAGACGACGACAGATAGAAGCCAAAGCCATAAAACATTTCATTTATATAAGCAAAAAACAAGAACCTTGGAAAACATTTACCAAAAAATTTTCCACAGTTCAGCAGTTCAACAAATAACAAAAGACCAGACCAGACAAACAAAACGCGGTTCACAATAAACGAAAAAAAACTATGAAAAATTAAGAAACATACAAACAATATTCAAAACTATACTCAAAATAATTCTCACGTCAAGAATGAAAAAAAGACAAAAAAAAAAAAAAAAAAAACTGGTGCTTTCTCTTTTTTCCCCTCCCAGTTCAAACGTGGGAAGGAAAAAACTGTTTAGCTGTACATGGGATTTTGAGCAATTCCCTGTATGTCTCCGTGTTTGCGTCAAAGTCAAAGTCAAATTTATTCTCGATTTCGTGTCACTCCTGGAGAACACGGCACAACTGTGTCCACGTCATCTCTCCCTTTCCACACAGACGAATAGAGAGAGAGAAAGAGAAAACCTTCATTTCTCATTCTTTCAGCCTCCCCGGCATCAAACTTTCCTTCCCATTCTCTCTTATTTTGATCCTCGCACACCCACACACACACACACACGTTTACACACCCACACTCACTTCCATCGCATATTCTCATTTCAATTTCAATTTCAATTTCATTTGGTATTCATCGGAAATGCTCCATTTATTTCAGTGTATAAAACATTTGAATCAGTTTTTCAAGTCCACGCCATGAGAAAATCCGGGGTAATTTCGATGGTTATAAAATGGAAAGCAAATGGGAATGAGAGAGCTCCATTCAATTTTCTCTCCAGTTCCCAGTTTTTCCAGGTAAAGGGTGGACTAATTACAGGGAAATTAAAAAATCCCACTGGTTTTTGTGAAGGGACTGGAGAGTTGACAAGAGAAAGGCGGGGAAAGTTGGTGACAGGGTGTAGACAACAGGTTGAATTCCGGATTTATACAGGGAAATGAACGACAACGACAAGGACAACGAGAGAAAGTCCGGAGAGACAGTCGCATGTTAAAGTAAAATAAATTGAAATGTTTGACGGAACAGACAGGAGGCAAAAAAAAAGCAAAAAACTCCATGAATTTGTCTCTTTCTGCCTCACTGTTTACGATATTTGACTTGAGCGAGACGCTTCTGTGCTGTCGTAATTTCATTGTATTGTGCTTTCCCTTGTGGAATTTTGCTTTCCGAGAAAATCACATGTGCAATGTGCACAGGGATTTCGCCATCATCAAAATGTGAGAGGAGAAAAAAAGGGACAAAAAAAAGACAGCAAAGCGAGATTAAATTGAGTCTGTCCGGAATTTCTCTTTCTCTTCCTTGTTGTTCGTCGTTTTTTGTCGTTTTGTCAGGGGGATTTCGAAGCACCTCCTATTTTCTATGGGAATATTGAGAGAGACAAAATGGAATAAATGACATACAATGAAGGACAAAATTGTCACGGGCTGTACAATGAAAGCAAAAAATGTGAAGAGAATTAACATTGAGAGAAAGTAAGAGAAAGGCAAAACAAAATATTGTGTTGCATACGAAAACTCAAAGGATCCTTTTTGACAATTCTCATGTGTATTTCATGCTGGGGGTAAAGTTTTAGATGTAAAAAAAATAATGGCCAAGGAGAGAGACAAGTAAGACGTGCACAATTGCAAAAATGGTGGTGGAAGCGCGTAATTGTTTTGACAGGGGAGGCTTGTTTGAAAAATTGCATCATAACTTGAGGAAATGAAGTGTTTTGAGAATAAAGATAAGGACGAGACTCACCGCATTTCCCATAATATTTGACGGTGATATTGCGCATCCATCGACAGGCTTCCCGATCCAATTCACAACGATTCCGATACAATTTCCCATCCGACCCACACACATTGACAAGATTCAAATCCGTGAGGACGATGGAGCTGCTGGGATTGGAATTGGAATTGGATGAAGTGTGAGGAGATGAATGAGATGGAGGAGGAAGAGAGCTGGGGCAAGATGTGGGACATTCACATGTGGCATAGCGACCATCCACCGTCGGAACACATCTTGAACCAAATGAACAAACTTTCGTTCCACATGGATCTGGCGTATCTGCATCACACACACATAAAAAAAAATAAAACAACATCACAAAAAATCCCATGTCAACACCACATTATTTTTCTTTGTTTCAATATCCATATCCATGTCAAACAAACGACCAAGAAAACACACACACACACATTTGGAAATGAAATAAAAAGAAGAAACCCAAGAAATCTCGACATGACAAACATCTACTGAAAGTTGCCCCAATTTCAATCAATTTGTTTCCCTTTTCTTTTGAATACTTTTTTTTTTTTGCTTTTTTCCAAGTTTAGTCGCAGAATTTGAGAGAGAGAGAGAGAGAGAGAAAAAAAAGGGGAAATCCTCATTCAAAAAAATCGTTCAAGAAACAAAACTTGAAACTCCCTCTGCACATTTCCCTTCGCCTTTCCTGTTGTTGTCCTCTCGCTTCACATGAAGTGAAAGAAGTTTGAATTTTTCATCATGGATCATGGGGAATCCCTTCAGCTCTCCATGTCCCTTGTACACTTGCTAGATGCAGATGAACTCGTGGGCACACAAAGTTTGCAACAACGGAGGAGAAGAAGAAGAAGAAGAAAATGGAAGAAAGCCTTGGGGCGACGATCAAGCGGCGGTGGAAGTTTCTAATATGGGGTACTCTCAACTTTTTGTCTATCCAAAATTGTTTGAACTGCCAAGTGCTTTGGCTTCGTTTTGGTTTTTAAATTTTGCATTTCCCCACCGGGCGTTTTTTGCACTGTATCTTATACAGAACAGAAACAGATTCTGATAGAAATAATTAAATTCCTCAAATCTCACGCTCTCGCTTTTCCTTTTCCTCTCGTTCTCCTTCCTACCAACAACAAAAAATCTTTGTTTACCATCTTGAGAAAGAAAAACCAAACAAAATTGTCTTCGCCTCCAATTTTCTCATAGTTCATCGTCGACAGTTCATCGTAAAAAAAGTGATAGCTTAAATTGTTTTAATTGGCTCTAGAAAATCCCCCCATCAAATTGGACACTAAATATAGATATGAATGTAACAATGGCGATGTAAACTCAAAATGTGTTTTCCCGTGTGCATTTGGAGAGTCGTGAGTCGTGTGTGTCGAGAGAGAAATAAAAGAAAATGACAGTTTTAAAAGGTTTTTTCCTCCGAAACCTTTCCATGTCCACGTTCGTGTCGATAAAAAAACGATACGATTGAGATCTCGAGAGATTTTAATTGATGATCAAGCAAGGGAAGCTTTTTCTGATTGGGCTTCTGGTCAACAGACAATCCGCATTTGGCACTTGGCATTTATTAATCCCCAAATGATGTGGACATTTCAAAAAATCCCCATGGAAAAAACAGGAGATCCACACACAGCTTTTTTTTGTCCTTGTAAACGAGATGGAATCACCACGAAAATGCCGTATTCTGTAGTTTGGTGTCTGTAATCAGCAATCAAAATCTTTTTACCATTTACCATTTACCATTTCCCGAGTGGTAAACGTTTTTTCAGTCCCTCGGAATCTCGTTAAAATGAGTTCCGATATGGTAAAAATACACAATGGATTGTTTCTATATATATTTTATGACTCCATTTGGGGGCCGTTTGTTTTAGCTTGAGTTGAGCTTTCTCAAGGATCTCCATCAAATCACCTCAATGCAATCAAATAAAGTGAAAGAGCATCATTTCCAAATTCCCTTTACGTTTTCTTGGTTCAAAAAAGTCGAATGTCGTCAAAATCCCGGAGAGCTGTTGAACAGTTGACTGTTCAAAGTCTATGGACGACACCAACAGTCAAAAAGTGAAAAGGTCAAATAGCACGTCCGTATTTCCACTTAAGACTGTATATAGCGATCATTTCTTTTCTCTCGGATGAATTGGAGGGAGAGTCGGACTCATAAATATTTTTATACGTTTTGATTGTCTCTCTCTGTTTATTGTCCTCATCGTATTACGTTCTGACTGATTTGACCAAGCTACAGGTTCGAATTGCTGCTCGTATATTTACATAACGGCATGTGCCTTTCTGTGTGTGTGTGTGTGTGGTCAAAGAGTGGAATGAGTGAGCGAGTGAGCTCAATTTTCTAAATATTTCTATTTTCTATATATATTGTATTACTTTTCCATTGCTTTTGATTTGGATTGCTATTGGTATTTCTGTTGCTCTTGCTCTTGCTCGGAATGCCCTGGTGAAAGTTGTTGGTTGTTGTTTGCTCCTTACTATTTGTACGATGGGTATATAGTTTTGGTAGTTGGTAGTTAGTTTGTCCTCCTATTGATGTTTTACAGCTCTTAATGTGCTTTCTCGTAGACTAAAGTCCCCCAACAACTTGCATCATTATTACTATTTTCTACATGGCCAACTCACACGTAACAAGGTTCACTTTGCAACTCGTATTGATCGCCAACATACCGCCGGCCACTTTCCCTCGCTTTCTCTCTCTCTCCCCACCAAACAACCAACCAACCGGCCAACCGACCAGCCGCTTCCCTCAAAGACAATTATCATAATCAATAATCAATACTCAACGTCACACACACATACACACCCACACACACTTTCATTCTTTCTCCCTTTCTTGATTTTTAATCGCTTTCGTTCATGCAGGCGAGAGAGAGCAAGAGAGAAGGAACTCGATGTGAACGTAAGTGAAAGGAGAGAGAGAGAGAGAGAGAGAGAAAGAGAGAGATTCGTCTTGATGAAAAATTCTAAAAAAAAAAAAATACGATGGAGAAAAATGCAACATATGGGAAATAAAATGGGGAAATGAGAATTCATCATGTGATCCATTTCCTTTTACTTTCCCCCGTGTTTTCCTTTCCTCACTTTCCCCTAGTGCCTTTTCCAATATCCGGATATTTAGTATATTTTATATCGGGAATTTTTATATGGGGAAAGTGAGCCTTGAGTATGGATTTCTCTTTTGTTAGCCAATTGTATAAGGTTAGGCTCAAAATCCATTGGAAATTAGCATCTCTAGACTCTAAATCTGAATCTGAATCTCTGATTGGGAGTTCCTTTTTTCTTTTTCTTTTTAACTTTTTACACAAGGAAATTGTTGTTTGAAAATATACAATATATGAAAGGGGGGAGTTGACTGACCGCATTCGCCACGATGTTGGATACGGATGGATTTTTGATGTTGACAGGCGAAGGTGCGGAGGAGGCACTCATTTGAGTAAGTGAGATCATCCGAGCCACAGACGGGCTCATACGAGGAAGGACAATGATCCGGACAACGACAAATCGGACGTCCATTCTCAATAGAACATTCCGAACCAAAGGCACACGTCGTCTGCTCACACGGCTCCTCTACAAACAAAAGAGACAAGGAAACACACAAATTAGTGGAAATGCAACGCACCTTCATTAATATCCTCAGTCCTCAATATCAATCAATATCGTATGTCCATTCATTTTACAATTCTTAAAACTACTCATCATCATTTTCAACAACAACAACAAAAATGAATCAGAATCCCATCCAAGATTTTCCAAAGGATCCTCCATTAGCAAATGTACAATATGAAATGACAACCTAATCAAAATTAGAGCAGGCTCCTCAACTATGTACGATATGTGCCTGTACTTCTGTCCGTTTACTTTCGTTCGACTCGATTATAAATGGAAATGTAAACAGAAACTGGAGTTGAGCTGTTTCAGTTTGTTTCGTCTGGAGAATCCACGACCTACATGGACAGAACGTGACACAAGAGACAACAAACAGTCGATGCATTAAATATTTAAAGTCACTCACTCTCTCTCTCTCTTCAGTCCCTCTTTACAATTTCCCAACATCCCAACGACCCACAGTTTGTTTCCCTCTCTCAACAACTGACGAGACTGTATGTACAGTGAAGCAGATTGGCACGTGTCCGGATTTTGCCCTCTTTTTTTATTTTATGACACAGGAGAAAGTCAAAATAAAAAAAAAATAAAAAAATGTCTTGACCTTTTCAAAAATGAATGAACAACCATTGACTTTCTCTCTCCATCTGAAAAGGAATGAGAGAGAGCGAGAGAGAGAGAGAAAGTGATGCAAAATGCATTGCTCTACTGACGTCCACAGATACCATTGAGTCTGTCGCGGAATACAAATACAAATACAACTGTGAGCCCGGAATGAAAACAAACACTTACTGTCCGTCTAAAATGACACACAAAAGATATGGAAAATCGAGGAGGAGGTGAAAAGAGGAGAAATTGTTAAAAGAAAAAAAGTGAGGGGAATCCTCCGGTTTTTTTCTCGATTGACCCAAAAATGTAATCGTGGACTGGAAAGAGGAGATAGAGAAAGAGAGAGAGAGTGAGATAAAGGGAAAAAATGAGACCAGAACCCGGAAACGCGTGTGTTTGAATTTGAGTTTGCATTCGTATTCGTGTGTATTTAGGTGTGGACAGGCCGATGGAGAGAAAAAAACTTTCGGTTTTTCGTTCTCCTTGTCGTTTTTCCTTGTGGCGAATAAGAGAAAGCGACGGGAGGCGAGGGAATGGAAAATGGAAAGAGAAAGCGGAAGAGGAGCGAGAGAGAGAGAAAGAGAGAGAGGAAACCCCAAAGAAACCCAACGGCTGTGTTTTCTAGGTACACAGTGCGAGTTAGAGAGAAAGAGAGAAAGAGAGAAAGAGAAAGAGAGAGAATTTCATGGCCTGACACTGATAAAGAATGGAGAGAAGGGAAAACATCAGTTAGGACCTTCACAGCAGCTGTCTTCCCTTTGCTTTAGGTTACCCCGTTTCGGTTTTGGTTTCGGTGGTTACAGTTCCGGTGAAAACGTCTCTCTCTCTCTCTTTGTACAGACATATTGACGCGTCGACAAGGGAGAGGTGATGAGATTTCTTTACCATTTTTTACCAGTCACAGTCACCCGCGCCTTGCTTTTGAATTTCCTCGAGTCCATTAGCGTTTAGCGTGTCCCCGGGAAGCCGGTCACCGGTCACCCAGGCAAATTAATATGAATAGACCGGATTTCCTCATTTCACACATTGGAATTATTTTTCTTCCTTCCCTCCCCACAAAAAGAAAGACAACAAAAAAAAAAAATCGAAACCTGCCGCAAGGCATTTTTTTATATTTACCCTCATCCTTTCACAGTACAAAAAAAAAGCTCGGATTTTTTTTTAAAGAAAATACCTGAGTAAATTGAAAAAAAGATGAGAAAATCTGGAATCTGAATTCTAAATGAAATTTACAATGTGGAATTTGGGATTTGAAATTTGAAATTGTGTACAAAAGAGGAAACTCGGAGGGAGGCCAGTGAAAGTCGGTTTTGAATGGTCTGTTGACTGTTGCTGGTTTCCAGGGAGTTGAGTTCAACTCGAGTCGTCGTCGTCATCGTCAGAGTTTTTTTTTCCAGGAGAGAAAAAGGGGAAGCATAACAAGTGGGCAACACATACGAATACGAACGATATTCATACATTCGCAGACACACACACACACACACACACACGAGTTGTTGCTTCCCTGAATTCTAATGAAAGTTGAGAGAAGACTTTTTTCCTTTCCACTTTCACTTTCTCTCTCTCTTTCGTCTCCTCTCTCTCATTCTTGTTTTGACATGGTAAAAGAAACTCTTCTTTTTTTTCTCCCGTTTTCTCACCACTCGCGACTTCCCTGGATTCTTTTTTTTTGGGGGGGGGGGATAGTTCCGAGTTGTTTCTTGTTCATTCCTCAGGAGTTAGTTTGAAAAGAGGGGAGTAGAAAGAAAAACAAGTTTTGTTTGTGTGTGTGTGTGAAGACAAAAAAAGCTCGCATCTCGCGTCGTGTCATCTGGCCATCGGGTGGATGTTGAATTGCAAGTTTCCTCTCCAGTTGACTCAGTTTGCTATTCGCAAACTCTCCCTCTCCCCCCTCTTTGAATGCTTCATCCACACGAAAGGACGAGAAAAGGAATGAGAGAAAGCACGAAGGGAAGACATACATAGGGAAAGGGGGAAATAAAGTAAAAGGAAGAATAAGAACAAGAATGAAAAGGAAAACGAGAGGAAAACGTGACAAACAAATACGGGCTTTTTTTTCGCTCTCTCTCCTGTTTTGTCTCTCTTTCATTCTCAATTTCTTCAATCGGATTTCGGTTTCAGTGTCTGTCTTTTTTGGGGTCAGACCTTTTTTTCCCCACGATTTCCCAGGGAGTCCCGACTGCTCCTGCTGCTGCTGCTGTGGCTGGAGTGTATCTATGTATTTATATTTGTGTCGTCTGTGCAGATTGTTGTTCGAGCAACCACTTAAACCTAACTAAGCAGAAATATATCGTATATATATAGTACGGACAGGGAAACCTTCAGAATCTGAATTGAAATCCAAATGTATCTCTCCAATACAAAACAAAAGGAAAACCTCTTTGATTCACCAAGATTCTTAAATAATAGTCAAATCCAGGGGATCCTTCCGGATTTCTCCATGGAAAATACCCGGATTTTATGTCAGTAGTTCCCAATTCACTTTTCAATTTAATTTACCAATGCTAAATTGTAGTAATGTATTTAGATTTCCTGCTACAATATTTTCGAATGTATGAAATTTGAATTTGACGATAATCTACAAGTGGACAAGAAACAGCTGAGATGGAGACGGCGAATTGAGAATGAGGAAATATTAATTAAAGACATTTAGTGAATCATTCAAGTTAATTAAGAAACGATGAAATCCAATTAAAAAACTGTACGAATGCCAAAAAACACTTGAGCATTTCCTTTCTAATTCCAATCAGCTCCTCATCATCAGTGAAATCATCAAAATCAAAATCCAAGTCAGTTTTTTTTGTCATTCTCAGAGAGTTTTGAAAATAACTAAATTATACCCCCCCAATTTTCCCAGGGAGAAGAGAACAAAGCCAAAGACATAGGAAATCAGATGACTTCCAAGAGGCCGGTTTGATTTTGTGTTTGAGCTTGAGCTTGATGGGATAATTTGTAACTAGATCGCGCGGGAAAGGAAGTAAAATTTTAATGGATGTGAATTTTCCGGATTTGGAAGGAATTGTGTGTGATGAGAATATATGTATATACATATATACATATATATTCCAATTTTCATTTCCAATTCCAATTTATGGCGATGCACGGCGGACGGACAGAAAGAGAGCGAGAGAGGGAGAGAGAAAGCGAGAAAGAGAGAGAAAGACGGGGGACTTTTTAATTAGGTAGAGAATTTTAATTTTCCTCTACTGAATAGAACAATCATTTCACTTTCCCTTTGTTCCCTTTCACATTTCCGGATATTACGAGTCATCAACGCCTTTTGTACATCCAACTCCCACCAGCTGAGACTGAGACTCCTGATGAATGTGAGCTCACCGACTCAAAGCGACTGCTAATTAACATGGTGATTGGGATGATGACGGGTGTTTTTGGGTGTGGAATTCCCTCCAAGAAATTTGATATCACCCCCGGACGCCCCCCTCCCCAAACACACTGCATTTTTGACACCGATATCCCCCAACCAACTAATTAACATTCAACGAATGGAAAGAGAGAACCAAAACACAAACGTCACGACTCGTTCGCTCATGCAAAATTTTCAATATCCAAAAAAAAACTTTTGATGTACTTCTTTTTTTCTCTTTTTCCCCACACACACACAAACACAGAATGTATCGTAGGTATGTGTATACAATTTCTTTTGATCAATCGAGAAAAATCCGTCCATAAACAAAGAGAAAACGAGCTTTCCTTTTGATTTCTTGCACTTTCCCTCAAGATTTCGAGCTCATTGTTACATGTAAATAAATTTAGAGGAAAATGCACGTATATGTAAAATGATATAAAACTAAGAAACAAAGCTGAAAGGAAAGTGTGGAAGTTGGAAGAGTTGGCGTTGGGGATTTATGTTTTTTTATTGAGGAAATTTACGAGGAGTCAGACTGTGGTGCTTTGTTTTCCTCAAGTACAGTTAAAATCATTGTGAAAAATAAATGTAAGGAGTTGTGGGTTTTGTATGTATGTGTGTGTGAGAACGAGGAAAAGAACGAGAGAGAGAGAAGGTGGAGGGACACAATAAAATTGGCAGTTGTGGGGGGGGAGGAGGAGGGGGAATGAGACTCGTATGTGCAATTGTAGTCCTGTGTTGGTGTCATAGTCGTAGTCTAATGTTTGGTGGAGAGCCCAAAGAAGACTCGTGAAATTGATATGTACAGCGATTACAAAGTTATTTATGACTGGGTTTCATTTCTGTATCGTATCGATGCCCTCACTCGCTCGCTCGCTCGCTCGCTCGCTCGCTCGCTTCCTCCACTTTCACTTTCACTCTCTCTCTTTCTGTCTCTCTCTCTCCCTCCCTCCCTGCCGTTGCCTTTGCCTTTGCCTTGGCCTCCGTCTAAATCTGTCTTTGGGCCTTGATGTTTGACTGCGTGTTTGGATGTGTGTGGCTAATTGGCTGGGGAACTCTAGAGTGGAAACTCAAGGAACTGGAGCAGTTTTAGTTCAAGTTTTATCTTCACTTTTGTATCCAACATACAACATTCAACATTCAACTCAACTCAACTCAACTCACTAATGTTTCATATCAACTACAAACAAATTCCAGTCGACTTTCTCTCTCACACACAACATACTTGGCCCCTGGATGTACACGAGAAAGTGGAGGACTGGAGGAGCAGTCAATATGGACTATGACTCCAACTCCAAGTCATATTGTATGTACAGAAGAGAGAAGAGAGGGAGAGAGCATGTATAAATGTATAAATCCCACTGTATTGAAATGATAACCAGTTTCCGCACCAAAACACACACCAGAGTGATGCTTTGAACCGAGAACGACAACTAATTAATAAATCATAGAGTGAGTGACATTAATTAATTAGACCTGTCTCCTTTCCTTCTCTCTCTCTCCTCTTTCTCGGTCCCTTCCTCTCCTTTCTCTTCCTTTCTCCTCCCCCATTTCTTTTATTTTTCTACACCTTATTTTTTGTCTTTGTCTATGAAATCCCTCCCCATCATTCTTCTCCCTCCCAACAACTTCCATTTCACATACTTTCACTTTGATTTTGATTTTGACTTTCTTTCACTTTCACTCTGGATTTTAGTTCAATCAAAGACTCTTGGGTCGGGCGGGTTCAATTATGTTCAAGAGCACACACACGTGTACAATTCCCTTCCAAATAAATCCCTTGGAATGGTCATTTAAATACAGATAATTTGATTCCGTCCTCTCAAATCTCCCAACGTCCATCCAAAAAATCTGGTGGCAGTTGGACGTTTCTTTTTACTATTCCACATATGATGGAAAAGCTTTTCAAACAGGTGAGATTTGTTAACTTTTTGGTTTTGGTAGACAGAGAGAGGGAAAGTAAGATGGAGGAGAGAAAGTCGGAAGGAAATGAGTTGACTTGGAAGGGAATAAAAGTCGAAGAGTGGATGAAGAAGACAGTTTATTGACGTTCGAATCGGCATTGGGAATTCTGTCAACGTATTTTCTTTCGATCCCCTTTTCCTTACTTTCCCCTTCAGCTTCTTCTTCTTTTCTCTTTCCCTTCGTCTTTGTCTTTGTCGTTGCGGGTGTTGTTTTATTGCGGTTGTGGCTTGTCATTTGGGTTTGGGTTGGCGGGTGTCATTGTCATTGTCATTGTGTGGTGGTTGAATATAGAGGAGAAACAAAGTAATCCCTCGTTGAGTTCCAGTTCCAATTCCAGTTCCAGCGCTTCAGCGCCAATCCCACTCTCACCAACCCCAACAACAACAATGACCCACATCTCACACATCTTCTTGTTGTGTTCAATTTTCGAGTTGCCGACGGGGCTTAAACTTGAGCTCCCATGAAACAACTCTCATTCAGCCTCTAAAACTCCACTCCAAGAACTCCAAACTCAAGTCCAACGAAAGGGGGCAAAAAGAAAAGCTCCGGCTCAATGAATGATGAGATGATGAAAATTTTGTAGCGTATTATTACTTCCCTCATTTCCTTCACCTGACCAATAATCAAATTGGAAAATGTGCTTCTCCATCTCAATTCTAATTCTAATTCCCAGAGCTTTTCTCTTCTTTGTTTTAAAATTTATAGTGAATCTCTGAATCTCGGGTGAGAGTTGGACCGAATTTCCCAATCCCAATTTACGATATTTCCTAAGGGGTGGAATTTTTTGAATTTAATTTTGTTTTTTTTTCAAATTACAATGAGGAAATGAAATCAACAGGATCTCCTTTGATGACCGGATTTTTAGAATGAGTGTGTGTGTGTGTAAGATTTGATGATTCACACGAGTCGAACCAATTGAATCAGGAATGAGAGAAAGAGAGAAAGAGGAAGAGACAGAGAAACGGGGAGGAAAAGGCAATTTGCAAAAGGGGGAATTTGCAATTTACATCCCATTTCCCATTCCCGCTAATTGCTTGGAAGGGGAGAGTGAGTGAGAGAGAGACAGAGAGAGAGAGAAAGAGAAAGGGAGAGAGTTTATGAAGCTGAGGCTGAGATGAAGCAAAGTTGGGTTCCTTCAAGGAGACTTTCAAACCTCAAAGTTTTCCTCATTTTCTCCTTATCTTCTCGTCATGGTTTTCCGCTGTCTCTCTCTTGCTCTGAGTTCTCTTATGTTATGGTTCCTCAATAGTGTGTAGTTTATACTGCGTGAGTGACTACAAGTCAACGTCAACGGGTCTGGCTCTCTCATTTCCCTATAGAAAATAGAAAATCCTGGGGTTTCTCAAACTCAAACTCAAATTCAAAAGACTCATCTGCCGGGAAGCATGAACAAAATATTCGTAGCCTTGAAAGCCTTGTGAGATTTGGAATCTGTAGATTTGGAATTGTTCAACTTTCTCTCTCTCTGTTTCTGTGTCTCTTTGCACCCCTCAACGACTTCAACTATTTCTCAGCCAGAAGTGAGAATGTGGAGATGAGCGCGTCTCCTTGATTCAATTACACTCACCTGCATCTCGTTCAGCTAACAACATTTCCCTCGTCCTCTCTCTCCCAATCTCATCCCTAAAATCCCAATAATTTGAGTGCCTTCAATTTATTCCATTTATAGTAAATGCTCTCACAATTAAAAGAATTACCGTAAGACATTCCTCCACCGTGTTTTTATGATGTTAAAAGGGACAGGGAAAGTGTGAACTGTAATTTGGATTTTTCCTTGACCTTACAAGTCCTGTAAAACAAAATCATCTTGACGAGTTGTTTCCATAGGAAAAAATAGGTATCTGTACATTTAATTTCGGGTTCAAGCACCCATTGATTTGATATGTGGATTAAAGTGAAAGTTGATGACAGTAGAAATTCGAGGAGATTCAATTATTGATAGTTTTCTTTCCTAAAAGGGTTTCTCCGAGATTCGGTTTTTTGGGATGGAAAAGGGATTTTTGTGCGCCTCGAGGGGATTCCACTAAGAAGTTTTCCATGAACATGAACATGGTTTGACGATGACTCATCCCCGAGTGTGTAGACAGACAACAACATGGAAATTAGCTGATAGTTTTTGTGGGGGAAAGCTGGTAAATGGGGGGAGGGGAGCAATTAAATAAGAAACAAGAAACGATGAACAAAAAAAAAAGACTGTGAGTTTCCACTCGACTCACGTTCCCTGTAGCCAAGAACTAAAACTAAACGTGGGGTTGTGTGTGTGAGAGAGAGAAAAAGAGAGAGAGAGACAATGAACTGCCAACTGAGAACTGGAGAGAGATAACTCGAACCAACTTGTTTTCCATTAAAAAGTTAGATGCTCAAACTCTGGAAGAATTCCTCTCTTTCTCTCTCTGGAATCCTCCGCAACGCTAAACTCTCATCCCAACCCAATCCAAACAAAAACAACAACAAGAATCCAAATCACGTTTCCCAAATCTCCCAAACATCCAAAGCCAACGCCAAAGCCAATATTTCCCCGCTAAACTCCGCCCATTTCCCCCCTTCCCTTACTTTCTCCATGCTTTGACTCACGAAGGTTTTCCTACTGAAAAGCTTATTACCAAAAAATTGAAAATTTCGGGGGGGGGGGGGGGGGGAAGTCCAGGTGAAATTTAAAATTTAATTTTCTAAGATTTTTTTTTTTTACATGGTCGAATTGTACAAAAGTTGACTGTTTCTGGCGTTTGGATGTTTGGGATTTAATGGAAATTGCGCTGGAGGTTTAAAGTTGAGAGCATTTTTTTCTTTTTTTTTTGAGCTTTCCAGTTCTCCAGGTTGCCAGGTTAAATTGACAGAGACGATGTGGAAAGTAGACAGGGGAAAGTAGAAAGTGAGCACTGACTAACTGACTACCAAAAACCGACAACCCACGGTAAATGTGATTGTAAAAGGAAATGTTTTTAATTGCACTTTGTTCTTGTCACGGTCACAGCTCGACGACTCTCAGCAGCATCTCTCTCTCCAACTTACTTTTATTTGAGAATTAAGTTCAAGCGAGCTGAAACAGAGAAAGAGAGAGAGAGAGCGAGAGAAAGAGAAAGAGACAGACAACAGAATGGCAAGACACATTCTGTACAAAATATGTGAACGCATTAGGTAAATGCGTTGCTTTTTCCAAGAAGGAGACGAAGGAGAAAAAGAGAAGAGAAGGAGGAGAAGCGGCTCTCATTACATTACATAACTTGCCGCTACTTTATGTCTCAGGATTCAGGATTCGGAATTTGGTTGCACAAGGAGAAAGTAATGACGCGATCATTGCTTGACGACCATTTTACTTTACTTTCCCTTCCCATTTTACTCTCCCTTTCCGTTTCACTTTCCCCTTTTACTTTTACTTTCCCTTTTAGTTTAGTTTTAGTTTTGGATTCACAGGCCAAGTTGACAGTTTTTTCCATGGAAACTCCTCGTCCGTCCATTTGACGTTTTTACACACGTAGACTTTCCCTTGAACTGGACACACTTGTCAAATTCTCAGATCATATCCCACACATTTTCCGTGTAGTCAAAAACGTGTTGCATATGGCTTTAGCATTTCCTTGGAAAGCCGCTTTGAATATGAGTAGCGTGAAGAGTTGTTGTCGTGCTAATGCAATTGTCAGTTCAAGTTGTTCCACAATTGGTCATTGGGGAAGTGAAGTTCCTCAATGAGAGAGAGTCACATGATAACATGATAATTCATTTCAGTCAAGTCACTAATTTCCAAATGACACGCCGTTTTCCTGTTTTCCGTCTCTTTTCGGCAAGACTATCCATTTTTGTCTGCGGAAATTGTAGTTGTTCATAGAAGTCAAAGAGCAAAAAAAGTTGCAAATTTGCAAATGGGCAATAGCAAAATTGAATGCGAACTTGTAGATGATTCCATTTGTAATTCTAATTCCAATTCGAAGTTGAGTTTGCACCTCCATTATTAAAAAGATTTGTCTAATTAAAATCATTATGTGCTCATAGTTCTCGGATTTGGGGGTTCTTGAACTAAATAAATGGGAAATACTGTTGGAGTTGAGAATTTCCCAGCCCTGCAAAACTATCCATGCATATTTATGCAAATCCGGTCTGAACTTTCTCCTTTCCTCTCTCTGTCTCTCTCTCTCCTCCAAATTATTGCTCAACTTTTCCTCTCAAGTTCAAAACAAAAGCGTTTTGAATTGGGATATTTGGCATGATTTAACCCGCACAAATATTCCCTCTCTCATCTCTCTCTCTCTTATTTCTCTTGCATTTGTGTGTACAAAAAACTGGGAGGGTGGGGGGGTCATTTGAAACTGAGGTGGAAGCGAACGTGAAAGTGAAAGCAAAAGTGAAAAGTAAAAGTAAAAATCCTACAGCGAATTCCCAACTGGAACATCTTCCACCCATTTCCAAGATGGAGTTTACAACATGTTGTATCCCACACACAGATACATTGAGAGCGCTTAATGTTTTAAATGCGGTCAAATGGCCCAGATTCCAGATTCCCATCTCTCTCTATCTCTTTGTCTCTCTCTCTCTTTCTCTCTCCATCGTTATTTCTTGTCATGTCCGGGTTGTAAATATTTCCGATAGAAAGGGAAATGAGACGTTTACAATTGTTCATATATTGGGAGAATCGCTTTTGCTTTTGCCTTTGCTTCTGCTTTCTCTTTTGCTTTCTCTCTTTGGTTGGTTCGACTTGGAACATGAAACGTATTTGCCCAGACTCAGCGTATTGTTTCAAACTCGAGTCAGCTGTTCCTGTTTCTGGTCCTCCTCGTTCCCACTTTCTCCTCCGTGTGATAAAGAGAGAGAGAGGGAGAGAGAGGGAACAAAAGTTTAAATGTGCTTCATAAATATTTAATCAAGTGTGCATAATTTGGGGTGGGGAGGAGGAGCTAAACTATAAACTCTTTGCTGGAACAACGGAATTCCCAACTTTCAAATCAAAGTCCACGGAGTGAGAGAGAGAGAGAGACAGAGGGAGAGAGAGCTCATAACCATAATCATAATCATAATTATCCCCCATATCTCCCCCCTCTCCTCCTTTCCCCTCACAGCTTTCACCTTCCCTTTCTCCTTTACTGTTTCTCTATTCTCTCTGCTTTCACTTTCACTCCCATTTGTCTGGTGTCGTGTGAATGAGAGCATATTTGAGTGGTGTAAACGCAGACCGTAATGGATAATTTCACGAGAAAGAGAGAGAAAGAAAGAGAGAGAGTAAAAACTCAAAGTACATTTTCTGCTCATACATAAAAGGATTTTTTTGTGGTTGTTGGATTACTTGTACATGCATTTATTTGAAATGGTAAAATGGTGCCGTGTTGACTGCTGCTGCTGGAATTGAGCTAGTCTTAGGAAGAGTCTCGTTGTCCTCGCGCTCACGATGACGACGACTACGACGACGACTACTGTAGGAAACGAGTAGTGACATTACATTACAATACATTTAATGGCCGAGGAGTCCCCCGTGAGCAACTTGAGCATTTGAGCCCGATAGCCGCCCGACTCTATTACGTTTAAATGTGTAGCCTTTTCCTTGTCTTGTGTGTGTATATTAGCAACTTCAGTGTGGGAAGAAGAGAGAGAGGGAAAGAAGGAAGGTCTAGTGTTTAGAGCACATTTGAAAGTGGACTATCTGCGTGTGTAGAAATTGTAGAGATATTTTCATTTGAAGGTAACGAGGAAGAGAAAGAGAAAGTGAAGAAATTATCCGAGTTGAAATGTGAAAGACAAGAAAGAGTGAAGGAGGGAAATTGTGGTTGGAGTTGGAGTTGAAGTTGGATTTGGTTCTTGAGGGCACAAAAAAAAGGAAGAGAAGAGAGAAGAGAGAGGAAAAGGAAGAGGAAGAGGAGGATGATGCGGGCGGTGGATGGGACCGTTGTGGATTTTATATTGTACGAGGAGTGGCAATGCAATCGGGTTTTCATTCCCCAGGTAGCTTTTCAACTTAATTCGTAATTCCTACTTTTCTACTTTGACTTTATACTTTCTACAGTTTCTACAGTCAACTTTGTACCTTCCTTCCAACTCTCTCACTCTTTAACTTTCTCTCTCTCTCTCTCTCTCTCTATTCCTGTATCTCTTTACTTTCCACCTCCAAACTTGCCAAGCGATAAAAGAAATTCTGTACAATTGAGAGTGGAGGTACAATCAACAAACCGGGAGAATGGGGGAAAGTACAACGTCTAAACGAAAGGAAAGTAGACAACAAACTCGAGTACTCAACCGTTTTATCGTCTCATTCTACTCATGTCAACGACTCTCCCGTCTTTTTGGTCTCATTGCAGTCTCAATCGACGAGTCATTTTCTCTGTCTTGTTCTCCCTCTCTCTCTCTCTCCCTAGTTGTTAAATGTTAAACGGTCACAATAACAAGGCAAAACACGAAAAGGAAAAACGTTTTTTTATTCACCTGTACTCGACTCCTCACGTGTCAATTGTTAATCGCGCCCCTAATCGGCTCATCACTCCACGCATTCACTTTCCCTTTTCTTTTGTTAAATAGTTCAACGTACAACGTTCAACGTCCAAATAAATTCAAAGAACAAAGAGCGTAAGCCTAAATGACTCTTTTCCATACATATCGTATCGTACATCCCCCTTACAAGCAAATTCACCTTCACATTTAGCGGAACAGCCATAGAAATTCTACAGTGGATAATACTGTAGTAAAATAAAGAGTCTGTGACTTTTTATTTTCCTTTGTTCCTTTCCTCTCTCTCTCTCTCTCTGTTTTAATGGAGCTGCATATCCGAGTCCGATTTCAACTCTCAACTCTCCAATAAGAATTCACATTTTTATTTGAAGTCGTAAAATTCCATCTCGAAAGTGCATCAAAGAAGAAAAAAAAAACATTCTGAAGCTGGATCGATTGAGTGACTTAACTTTGTTTCCTCGCTTCGTCGTTCCCGTGAAAACTATTTCATTCTCCCGTTGGATTGTGGATTGTGAATTGTGAATGTGCATATGAGCGATGCAACTTGAAAGACTCGTGACATTTGAATGTTTCCACATTTCCACATGCACTCAAATCCAAACGAAATCCTAATCCAAATCCACACTCAACTCAACTCAACGGAACCACTCGGTGGTGCATTCAACTTTGAGCATGTGCCATTAGAATTTAACTGTGACTGATATGTATATCGTAGCTGTAAAAAATCAAGCAACACAAAAACAAACACGACATTTTGATAAACCCTGAATTAAATCAAGAGCTCGTTACATTTACATTTACATTTGCGTTTCTCTCTCTCATCCGGTGAAACATTGAAATTGAAACTCAACAACACAAATCCCATGAAATTCTACAGTCAGAATACAGAATGCTGCAGTAAGCCAACGCAACATTGTACATTGTACATGAAATTTCCAGAGGAGCAATTGCTTTCAGACTCTAGAATTCCTGGTAGAGACCACTTGATTTCGTTTCACAGGCCTCAAATTAAGTGAGCATCCGCTCATTTTCCTGTACTCAACAACAAACAATAACAACAAAAACAAACCCCGAGTCAATGACAATTGCAATTGCAATTGTAATTCCAGTTCCAATTCCAATCGGCCTGGTAAAATCCGATTGAGAACTGTAATTGCATTCCAATTTGAATTATTTTCTTTACATATTTTCGTTGAAAAAGGGGGATTTTTGCCTTTGCTTTTGCCATTGTACAAATAAGACAATGGACTTGTATTGAAGTGGTGTGTCTGTTGAGAGGTGGAGACGATAGACGATCGACGATCCAGGTGGATCAGTGGAATGGAATGGAGAATGGAGTGGGGTGTTGGGTGTAATGAGATGAAGTGTGTAGTGTTGTAGAGAGAGAGAGAAGAGAGAAAGAGAAAGAGGAGATAGAGAGGAAGGAGAGTAGATTAGAGTAAAGGAGGGAGACGTGTGGGTTATAAAGTGACTTTATATGGCACATAAATTACGTCGAGTGCTAACGATAAGTCAAGGGAATAAAATAAATCTGAGCACAATCCCACACTCTGCTTCAGCTCCAACTTGAACGTTCCTCTCTCTCTCTCTCTCTCCAGGCACTACATATTTTCCCTCTCTCTTTCTCCTTCCTTTTCCCTCTTTCTCTCTATCTCTCTCCCTGCTGTACATGGCAAAAGTGTGTAGATACTCAATGTTCAATGTAGATTTACACAGTGTACGCGTCAGCCTGAACAGCGAACACATGTACGAATTTCCAAGGATATTTATACACCTTTTAAATACACACACACACACACACACATCGACATTCCCATTGACTTTCTCGCACACAATCTTCTGGTGAATCCGAATAAAGATACAACACGCCGCAGGGAAATCCACTACCAGTTTCCCTCATACACACACACCCACACACAAACCGTACAAAATTGAGACATTCTCTCAATCCAAATCCACACACTCAGGTCCAAATTCCAAATCCATTTCCCTCGTCTTTATATATTTCCTAACAAACGACAGACACAGAAAACATTTAAAAAACCAAAAACCTTTTTTTTTAAACTATTTTTAACAAATAATAATTTTAGAGCGTTTTTTTTTTTTAAAAAAAAACATAAACAGACCAAAAACCAAAAACCAAATTAATTGTTGAAAAGAAAAATTGGTCTGTATAGGAAAAATGACATCGAAATGTCACTAATATTTTTTAAAGGAGGAAATCCGAGGAGAAATTGGATTTGTCTGTGGATTCCCCGTGCAAGAATGAGGATTTGACATTTGAAATGTGAAATGGTAGTCTCTTGATTTTGACAAGAGACAAATGAGTTGAATTTTGTTTTGAATGTTGGTCAAATGGAAGAGGGAGAAATTTCCGTTACAAATTCTCTCTCATCCAATTGGATTTTCCATTTCCCGTTTCCCATTTCCCCATTTTGCGTGTCCGTCTCCATGGTTTTTGAATGTCATAATTTGATTTGTGTCTAATGCGGATTCGCTAACATAGAAAAACCGAAAAAAAAAGATTGTGGTTTCTGGTTTGAAATCAGATGGAGATCAAAACCATAATATAGCAAATCCACAAGGAGAATGGATATCAAAGGGATTCCATGAGGAGGGAATTCATTTCTTTCGTTTCCACCACTTCCATTCAAACAAATGGAATGGGAAAGTGAGTCAAAAACAACACAAAAATGAATCCTTCTGCCTTTCGCCATTCAACCTCCACCACCACAACAGTTCAAAAAAAGAAATGGGAATGTAAAATGGAAATGGACGAATGTACATGGAGGAAATGCAAATTTAAATAATGGACAAACAAAAGGACGGATACTTCATCACAGTCAACCATGATTTAGTCAGACAGCTCAAAATTACATGCGAGTCCCTTTTTTACTCCTCTCAGTTCAAATTCAAATTCAAACGAAATGGATTTGAATTGTATAAAGAGAGAAAGAGAGAGAGACATTGCAAATACATAATTCCATGTACGACACAAAATTCCTTTCCTTTTCCATTTTCCCGCTTTCTCTTTCTCGTTCTCTATTCTACTCACACACACACACAAATGAAAAGTCCATAGGAAATTTCATATATATGACAATTTACAGGGAATTTTCGGGTGGAATCCTATAGAGAAAGTCGACCAAAAAAAGAGACGAGAGAATGAAAAAGGTGAAATATAAATGGAGATAAAAAAATGTACAATGTTCTATTGCTGGACGCGAGCGACAGAGAAAGAAGAACCCAGGAAGAGACAATTCAACGGGAAATCATTTGAAGGAATACATAAAAAGAAAAGAGAGTCTTCTAAATCTCTTGGAGTTTCTCTTTCTCTCTGTTTCTCTCTCTGCTTCCTTGGGCTCTTTCAAAAGCTATCAAAGTGAGAGTTGGTCGTCGGTCGTATGCACACATGGAGAACGTGGAGAAAAGAACAGGGAAAAAGGGAGTTGAGAGTTCTGGGAAGAAGAGTCAGTCGGATGGGAAGGAATAGAAGTGAGTCAGTGGCAGAGGCAGAAGCAGAAGCAGAGAGACACACATGATTAATGAATTTCGTATTAACTTGTTCCTTTTTCCTAATCGGCGACTCCAAAGTCTAAATTGAGCCTTCCCATTTCCCCCTCCCACTTTCCCCCCTCTTTCTCTCTCTCTCTCTTTCTCTCTCTACTCATTCTATGAACGCGTACTTTCCCCCTTAATTTACTTCCATACGAGTTTTTCTTTTTCCCTCACAATTTTTTTCCATGGCATTTCCTTTCACTTTCTCCACTTTCTCCACGGGAAAAAAGTCATTTCTTAGTATTTAACATATTGCGGGGGAGAAAAACTCGTAAACTTGCGTGAAAGTCCTGTGAAGTCAGTGGACAAAACGGAAAAACATCTTTCAAGATTGAATCTTTGAATTTTCTACAAAACGTTTCATAATTTTAATTATAATTATGAAAAAATAAATAAAAAGGTTTTTTTTATTTTTTTTTATTTTTATTTCCTCTCCAAAATTGATTATTAAATGGAAAGTTTCTAGTTTTAATTAAAAGGGAAAGATTAAATTATACACTTATGAATATTTCTCTCTTTGAAACGAAGAATTTGAAATATGTTGAGGTAAAAAAGGGGAACCGTTTTGAAGGTATTTGAACTGCAAGTCTGTACCTACATCATTTCCATATGAAAAAGTGAGGGAAATGCCGTCAAAGAGCCAACGAATGTGATATGATATGGAAAAAAAACGAGTATAGAAAAAAGGAGGGAAAAAAATAACGGAGGTAAGTAGCCAGTTTTGGACTGTTGATACTCCAAGGAGAAAGAGAAAGAGACAGAAACAGAAAAAAGATATGAAAGAACTATTAACTGGTATAGAAAAGGCAAGGAGAGACGGAGAGAGGAAGAGTTTGAGTGAAAAATGAGGAGAAATCAGATCAAAAGGAAGCGAGCGCGACTCTGTTATAAGAGTTGAAGGAGAAAGGGCGAAGGGGAAAAAGAAAAAGAGGAGAGAGAAAGCATGGAGAAAGTCTGAGTTTGAGACTGCAACATGAAATGAGTATAAGAATCTGATTGTGTTTTCGTTTCTTTCCATCGTCAAGTCGGTCCTTTTCCTATTTTCTTTCATTCCTTTTTTCCCTTTTCGTTCACTTTCTCGTTTTCGTTCTCGTCCTCGTTTTCGTTTGTTCGGTCCCCGTCATGACCGACGGAGAAAGGAGAAAAGGAGAAAAGGACCAAGTATTTTGTGTACACAAACGAACAAATAAGGTAAACAAATCCAATACGTTTCTTCCCTGCCTTCCTCTCCATCTCCATCTTCACATAAATACCTTTTCCATTTTCATCCTCCTCCAACGTTCAACTTGTAAACGTGAATGCGGCTACTACATTTCCCATTTCCATCTTCCTCTTTCTTCTTCCACATTACATTTTTTCTTCCCTTGGTATTTTGTACGAGAAATTCTCCTTCATTCTCTCATCTTACTTTGATTTCAAACAAATTCCTTCCAAATGTCTCGTCTCAAAATGGAAAAGAAATCTGAACAGACTTTCTCTATTTTGTTTTAATTACAAACGCATGTTGCACGTTTGAACGTTTATACGTTGTTTTATGGGCTCAGATTCCAAAAACAAAAACAAAAAAAAACCGAGACCCAAAACAAATTCTCAACGCTTCACATCTCCATTTTTGTACTTTGTACATTTAATTTCCCCACTACGTTTCTCATAAATGCTGTCCTTTGTATTCTCCAAAGGGAAAATACAGAATATTTGTTTGAATATATACACAAACAACTAAGGCAATAAGGAGAAATGACTCCAGTGAAGAAAATACACAGATAAAATGGTAAAATTCGTGGGGGGGGGGGTAATTGTATTTAGTTCATATTTTGTCATTGGAGGTGTGGATTGTGGAAAGAGGATATTATCTGAACATTGGGAAGGCAATGGGAAGAAGAGATGACGAAAGAAATAGGAAATCGGAGTTGGTTGTGCTCAAGAGAAGAGAAATTTGGATCTAATAGTGAGGAAATGGAAAAATTGGATAGTGCGTCGTCATTGGGTGGTGGTGGTGGGGAGGGAGGGAGGGGGGAGATTGTGGATTGTGGTGATGGGGAAGAGTGATGACGTGGCTGTGATTGTGGGTGAGAGCATTTCGTAATCGTAGGGAAAGTAGAAAAGTTTCTCTCTCTCTCTCCCTCTCTCTCTCTCTCTCGTTTGTTAACGAGGAGCAGGGCTGGGATTAAAACTCAAACAGTCTTATTATTCCAACTCTGGGTTATTCCTCTTTCTCCTTCCGTCTGACTCACTTCCCACTGTTTCTCTTCCTTTTCCTCTTCCTCCTTCTCCGGTAGCAGCACACACACACCGCACATCGAGTTGGAAGTCTTAGACCTGGCAGGGCATGGGTATGTATTTTTTGTATGTGTGGTTTGTCTTACGTTGGGGAGTCTTGACGACTCCGACTTGTCTAAATCTGGAGTTGGAGAGTTAGAGAGTTGTGAGTTGGGAACGTGAGCGTGGCCTGGCAATTAGTTCATGGGGTCAATAATTAGATTTCTCTGAGGTTTCCACCAACTCCACTCCACTTTCTCCGGCTTCCAATTCCACTTCCACTTCCACTCACACAAACACACACACACACTCACACACTCACACACAACCGAATATTATCCAAACCAATTTACTTGATCAACTCAACCAGGAAACTCAACTCTCTCTCTCTTTCTGACTTGACTTTAGATTCCTCTCCAAACCCTTTCCTTTTCCTTTCCCCGTTCAACTCAAATGACTTTCGACAAATGACTCTTTCATTATTTTGTGTTCTTTTCCCTTCCAGCACCAAAATATCCAAAAAAAGAGGAGGTTCAACTTGAAATCCAACCCAAATCATCCCATCCAACAACCATATTTAACAACCAGAAACAACCAAACTATCAAAACCAAGACAAGCCAAAAATGACCGACCGTGATCATCGGTCGGTCCGATGATTGACCGATCATATGATCGTATGATCATATCATATGATGGTTCATCATTTTGATCATTTAAATCAGATTTAAGATTTAAAACAAATTAAAAGACCGAGAGACGATTGCAATTAGTTTGACATTTGACATTTGACAATTAAAGCGGAAGAAAGTTAGGCAAAAAAATAAAGTTAGAATTACCGTTGTGTCCGTAGCCACGAGTTTTGTACGGTACATCTGGAAGGAACAGAGTTCAAAAAAAAAATCAAAGCATTGTTAGTTTTGTTACAGGTTCAAGGAGACAGAGGAGAAAGTAAAAGGAGAAAAGGAAAGAAGAAAAGGTGGGGACAGATTTGGAGGTGGCGAGGAAATTTGCTTACATTTGAAATAGATGAGAATGCCGGAGAAGGAGAGGAAAATGACGAGAAGAGCAAAGACTAAAAGGAGGAGAAGCGGAAGTCGACAGTGAATCCAGACGGATTTCCAATAGAGACCGTCCAAACTCCCCGCATGTCCATCCCTGTCATCCCTGTCATTTCCCCTCCCTGACATTAACACAGGGATTTCCCTCTCCCCATTCATTTTAGCCGATCCGTTTTTATGTTGTTGTTGTGGTTGCTGTTGATGTTGTGCAATGGGGACTCCCGTGTGATGATTCTCATGTTGACCCGGGTAATTATCCAAATCATTATCACTCAACCCAAAACAGGGCCACTGAATCGAGTCCAGGAGGAAGCATGGCGTTTCCTCTTCACTTGACCTCGACCCTCGTCGACCCACCCCCACACCGACTCCTCCCCCATTGTCCACTAACCGTTGCTCTTTCTCACTCAAATCCAACGTTCGCTCATGATGCCCCTCGTTTTTAATGAGCACGGAATTTAAATGTGGATAATCATGATGAAGATGATGAGGATGATGATGCGAGTACGGATTTGAATTGTGCGTGGTCATGGCGTCACCATTGCCATTGCCATTGAGGTAATTGGAGCCGGGTGGTCGGGAACACACAAAATCCTCAAGGAGGACACCACCACCACTACTGAATTTTTCTTGGAGTTGCCGGACGACGGCCACCGACTCCCGATTCCTCACCGGATTCCGAAACAACAAATCATCACAATCCAAATCCGACAACACGGACTGTCCGTTTCCGTTTCCATTACCATTTAAATTGAGAATTAATCGAGCAGGATCATTTGGATTTGGATTTGGATTTGGACTTGGATTCGGATTCGGATCGTGTCGAATTATTTCTTGATATGCAAAATTATTGGTGATGTTCACTCCACCGTTTGTGAGCACTGCACGATTATGATTGTGACTATGATTGTGATTGGGATGGACCGCGTAACCATCAAAATTGAGATTGTCCACGGGATTAGTTTGATATGGGTAAAGTGGCGATTGATATGATTTACTATTTGGATTGAGCAGATGGATCCCATTTGGGCAGGAGAAATGAATCCCTGGTTGTTGTTGGGAGGCGGAGGAGTAGCCAGCAGACGTGACGAGGAGGGATCTTCGCCAGGAAAGGTCACTCTCCTCCTCCGGCCATTCACTTGGGTCATTCGGATGATTCGGAGGATTCAGACCACCACCCGGATTGAGTAAAGTTGGGGGGTCTGGATTATAATGGGCATTGTAGTGTGGTGGGGGTGGACGTCGAGAGAGACTACTGTAGTTGTAGCCTGTTGTTTTTGTTGGGTCACCAATCAAGTCACTCTCATGCTGCTGCTGCTGCGGTTGTTTCGGATTTGAATTCGGATTCAGAATCACATTTGGATTCTCATACGGATAATTTGAATAATTCTCCATCGTGTCACCGCTTCAGATTCCGATTCATAACGTGGACTCTTCAAGGTTTGAACATTTCCTTGTCTTCGTTTCCATTTCCATTTTGAATGAGTAGGATTTTTTTATTGTATTGTATGCACATTTCACACAAGTTTTTCTTGTACAGCCACTGGATGCACTTCAAGTCACGTCCATTTTCCCCTCACGTATTAATTCACCATAGACGAAAACACAACACAGCTGGGAATCCTCATTTTGTTTGAATAAAATCTGTTATTCCTTTCTTTGGAGTAGACAACTGAGCATTTTAAATCATGAGGAATCTACAAGAAATATACATAGGAATATAGAAATAGAACAAGTCCAAGCGATTAGTTTTGTTTGCAGTGGTGCATTTTGAAATTTAGTGGGCAATGATTAGATTTGTTAGTCATATTTGGTGCACACACACATTTTATGAGTACGACAAAGGAAAAAAGGAAATATAGAAGAAAAAGAATCCAACAAGCGCATTTTAGTTTGAGTACATTCAAATTCAACTTGCAGGGAAATAAAATGAGATTCCTTCATCAATTTACAATAAATCATTTGTGCATTTCCGGCCATTTCCATACGGGAGAAAGTCGTCTCGAGGATTTCCATAGAAGTTGATGGAAGGAAAGTGAATGTAAATTAAAAACAAACGACAAAAAAATCCAATGACACACGAATATAAAATGAAGAGACAAGAAGAATCAAAACCGTATGGATTTTCATTGGGATGATTCAAATGGAGAGAGAATTCGGACGCGGAATGAATTTAAATAGGAGCAAATCAGCTTGGAGACTTATCATAAGCATGAAAGTATTCGCAGCAGCAACATCATAGTTTTTTTTTGAACACGGTCTCACATTTGCAATTCTCCCATCCAAAATTCACATTCACATTCACATTCGCATTTGCAGTGACCCACAGAAAATAATGTCACATCTCATGGATTTGGGATTTTTGTGTGTGAATGTGATGTGCAAATATCGTACGAGTATGTGTACACCTGCAGTTTGGAGGAGTGTTAAATGTGAAATCTTTGTTGCTTCCTCCGAGTTCAAAGCCTCAAATCTCAAACTTGAGCCATTTTCTCATCGAATACATACACAGTTTTCCCTCTTTCTCTTTGCCCTCGTCGTCTCTGTCTTGTATTTTGCGGCATCTCAATTTCATCAAGTTGACTCTTGAGCTCACACGCAGAAAACAGACACAAATACAAACTCCCACACACACACACACACGGAAATTGCTTTTTTTCCCCATGCTTTCCCTTCCTTTTTTCTGCACACGCACACACACACACACACACAAAAAATAAATAAAATCCACGGATGTGGCTTTGCCAAAAGGCCAAAATAAAACCGAAAAAAAAATTGGGAAGAGAAGAGACGGAAGATGAGGATGGAATTGCATTAGATTTGACATTGGCAATCCATTGTCAGTGCCCTTTCTCAAAATTGTGCATGGTAAATGGTAAATAGCTAAGACTAAATTCCATTTTTCCAGTCCCAATTACATTCTATACATTTGAAAAAATCCATGAATTTTCAAACAGCTCCCGCCATTTCCCTCCCTCCCAACAACTCGGTCCTTTTGTTTTCACAGGGAAATCCCAATTTCAAATTCGATTTTGATAAAAACAAAAAAAAACACAATCACAGTCGCCATCACCATCAGCGTTTTTTGTCATGGGGAAATGAGGAAATGACGTATGATTAAATTCCCTCCACTGACCTTTAAAATTGCCAAATAATAGTAGTAGTAATAATCTTCAATTTCCCTTTTCAAAAATCCTGTTACTCTAAATTCAATATTTTCTTTCATATATAGATGAAGAAGAAAAAACTTCCCTCGTGAAATGAACATAAACAACAAGATTTTGTATTTTGCCCACCAAAAAACAAAGAGGGAAAAACAAAATGAATTTTGGCACAGGGAAAATTATCAGAGTTGGTTGAATTTGTTTGTGCCATTTTGTTCGTGTTATTTCAAGGGAAATGACTTCCCTTCTTTTTCCTTCCCCGCTATTTCCCCCCTGTTTTTTTTTGTTTTGGCTTGTGAACCAAATAGCAATTTGGCAATTTGGAGGTTGAGGAGCTGAGATGAGATTTTTTTTTTTTTTTTTGAGGGAAAAGTAACAGCAGTAGAAGTTGCAGCAGTAGAAGTAGCAGTAGCAGTGAAGGAATGGAAATGAAACTGAGCTTGAGATTTGGAATGAGAAAAGAGTGAAAAGAGAAAGCAGTGAGGAGACTGGAGAAAGTACAGAGAAAGCGAGAGAGAGAAGGAAAGTGAAAGTCTGGGTGACTTTGCGTATGTGTGGAGGAATCTCGTGGGATTCCCTCAGGGGGGAAAGTAGTTGGGCCAACGAATACACTCACTCGCTCTCCCGCATGCTAATCAGCATCAGAAGCAGCTCAGATTTCTTCTGTACACACACACACACACAGGCGAATGGCCTTCTCCGTCTTCTCTTCCTCTTATTGTTGCTCTGCACACACACACTCTCTCTCTCTCTCCCCAATCTGAAATCTGACGATCCGAGAAGTTCAAATTCAAAAACTGAAACGAGAAGGAGAATGAGCGTCTGCTCCTTCTTTCCTTTCTCCTTCCCATCAATATCATCATGAGGAAGATTCGGAGAGAGTCAAGGAGTTAGGAAGAAGCGAAGAAGGCAGGAAAGTCCATTTGGACTCCTCATTTGAAGTGAAGGACTCCCCAAGAATTATCTGTGGGGCCATCAGACTTTCCTTCTTTTTTTCTCGCTGTGGTCGTTGACTCTTCATCTTCTCAATGAGTCGGCAACGGATTCCCTTTCTCTTTCCCTTTACCAGGGATGATGGAGGATCATCATCATTCTCCATTGTTTACATTTCCATTCACATTCGGAATATTCACCATTCACCGACAATCCACATTACAATACAATACAATACAAAACACGATCCGCTTTCTCCCTTTACTTTCTCCAACTTTCTCTTCTTTTGTCCAAACTTTCTCTTTCTCTTTTTCTCAGGAATCATCCGGCCGTCAATTCTTCTCTCTCTCTCTCCTTTCTCTTTTACGCAGTTCAAAATATTCAGAGTATGTACTTGGAGAATCCGAATCAAAAGCCAAATGGAAATATCTCGAGTTCAAATCTCATTTCCCATTTCCTATCTCCATTCTCTCTCTTTCTATTTCCTTCTCTCTCGCTTCCTCAGTAAAATATACATAGGATCCTGCCGATTTCCACACGAATCACGATTACTCCTTAGCCATTAACCCTCTCAATCTCCACCAACTCTCAGAGTCGCTCATATCAATCCCTTCAAATACACCTACAACAAAACACAACAACACATTCAATTCAATAAAAGCTCTCGGAAGTGTAGAGTTTGAATGCTAAAGTACATTTTGACAAAGATTGTTTTCTTTATTGTATTCCCCCATTAAAATCCAGATCGACATCATTTGCATTTGCATTTGCATTTGCACGATGCCGATTTGACGGGAGAACACAATCGAATTTAAATGGGTGGGGTGGGGGGGGGCGCTTCTCATCAAAACTCTTGCACTCATACAATTATTCAATCTTGAAAAAATCGTGATGCGGAGGAGGAATCCCTTCAATTATTTTGAAAATCTGACAAGGACAAGATTTACGTAACGAAACTTAAGAATTACCTAAGCCAGTCGTGAACTTGTTTTCCTTGTTATGCAAAAATGTTTCCTGTATTTTGTGTGCTGATTTGAGTTCAGTTTGGAGGAGGATTTCGTCCATTAGTTGGCATTCTGATTCTGAATGAATTTCAGAGTTGGAGAGAGAGAGAAAGAGGAGGAAAGTGGGGATTATTTACAAGGATGAAGATGAAATGGGGGAAAGAGAGAAAACAAGGGGCTGACTATGGAAAAACGTTCATCAATTCCGACTTTGTCATTTGTGATGATGATTGGGATTGGGAGTAGCCCGTTTCACTTTCCATTGTGGAAAAGTCTCTGTGGATACTATAATGAATGAAGAGAGAGTGGATTCAAGGGGGAATTGAAATTGACTCTTGATCATACATCATACCAACTAATAACTAACATATCATTTCTAATCCGTCCCAAAACAACCGATTTCATGCTCCATGCTTATCCGCATATGTAACCAATTGTGAGGAGGACAAATCCCCAAAGATGCTCTGGAAGTTGAAACATTTACCCATCGGATTCCCAACCATCAAAATCCAAACTCCAAACTCCAACCCAGCCAACAGCAAAACAAACAGTTGTTCAACCAAACTTTGGAGTCTCTTCGACGAGTATTCGAGTATTTGAGTATTTGAGAGTAGGTTATTAAAGGACCATTTCAAATGTCAAATTCAAATCTCTGGACAAATAAAATAAACAATCCATCAATTATTTCATCACAATCACAACCAGGATTCTCGTCAGTATACCAATTTAAAGGGAATCCCCTTATTTTGTTGTTATTTGTTTTTTGAATTTGAATTTGAATTTGACCTCACGAAAATCTCATGGAGTTTCTATTTCTATGTCAATGTCTGTAGTGAATCCTGCAACTAGAACATCTGCAGATGATCCCATCACAAAACATTCCTCATTTCATACGCAGCTCTGACGAATCCCATGTAAATACGCAAATCCCGTGGTTCTCGCTCTTATCCGTTCTGTATTGTCATTGTCATGAGTTGTCAGTTGTTGACTCTGCTCGTTTGTGGCTTTTTTTTATATGATCGTCACTAATTTGACTCAGACCGAGGTGTACATTTGCTAAATAGAAACGGATATGCACAAAATGTATTGTGGAAATGTAGAAAATCGGAATTTGTTGGGTGTCATTGTCATTGTCGGGGAAGTTGAAGGGGATGACATGAGGGGATGTGTCTCAATGAGTGTATAAAGATATATAGATATCGTCTGTTAAGTTCACAAACGAACTATAACGAATTTCCTTAATTTGCGGGAATGTTACTACTGCGTCCATCTTTGTGGGTAAAATTGTGAAAAAGTTCAGAGTGGCAGAAAAGGTCATGGCAGACAATAATGTCGAAGGACCCACAGCTTCATATCCAGCCATTTGACCTTTGTAGCAGGTCAACGAAATTAAGGAAAATAATTATAGTCCGTTTGTGCACTTAACAGACGATATATGGAATGATAATGCTAATGCGAGTGGAAGTGGAAGAAGTGGACTCGTCCACACCCAACATCCAACAACAAACATCCATGATGAACAATGACAATGACCAAAATGAAACCCCTATGACTTTTCTGTCCATTCCCATTTCCGCCGTCCCCCGATCATACAAAAACCCATAAATTCCCAATGAATTCACTCATGAATAAAAAATCTGTCGGACGAAATAAACCCGCACCCAAGTCGAAACTCTCCACAACTCCAACTCACACTCTGTCCGATGGACAAGGACATTCCCCAATGGCCATCACTACAAATAAACGCACTCACACTCACACACACGTTTACACTGTCTCGAATACACAGTCTATCTGTATTTGGAGAATACGGGAATTCCTTTAGTTTATTTTATTTATTGCACCACTCACTATTTCCATTCACATTCACATGGACATGGACATGAAGAGCAGCAAGGAACGAGAACATTTCCTCTGGTCTTGTCGTCACCATGTGACTTTACAGCTCACAACACAACAACAACAACCACAACAACAGAGAGAGCAAGAGCAACAGTAACAACACACCACAACAACTTTCCCTTTCACTTTCACTCAAATCCCAATTATTTTACACATGTTGGACATGCACATTTCGTCATGCAAAGCGAGAGAGAGAAAGAGAGAGAGATATTTTTGGAGAGGGGAATTGACTGGGAAAAATGGTGTACGTCGTACAGTGTACAGTGACAGTGGAAATATGGAGAGAAAAAGAGAGACAGAGAAAGAGAGAAAAGGATTATTCTCTAAGCGGATTTCATAGAGTGAATGTGTGTGTGTGTGTGTGTGTGTGTGTGTGTGTGTGTG
>JAIUND010000530.1:0-65834 GCA_034699125.1 Gisinianus flammeolus
GCAACATTTGATTCGGAAAAAATATCCATTGTCAAATGTCAAGTGTCTAGAATGTACAGAAACAAACAACAACAAAAACCAAATATTGGAGTTGAGCGAAGGAGAGAGAGAACCCTTGGGTCGAGACCCTTGCAGGCCTCGATTTTTTTGAAAAGGTGGAGAATGGGTAGTTCGTATGAGCTGCGTACAAACCAACTTTCAGAGCTAATAGAAACTTTTGTAAGTTTCCACGTACACCTATTCCTAAAAATACTCGAGTTCGTAGCATAATTCGCATTTGCGGGATCTTGGTAAAAGGAAAATCCGACAACTTCTTGACCTTAGTGTGGCTATCCCTTCGCATGCTAATATTTCGACGTAACTGGGAATCGATTACTGGGACAGATTTTCATGCTTCTTGACGATTTTTTTTGTTACTTAACTGGGAATACTGCAAAAAGTACAAGATTTCAGGTCCCCAAAGCACGATACGCACATTTTCAAGAAATGTTGATCGGAAGGTCATTTGTGCATGGTGTACATTAAAGTATGATATTTAAGCATAAACAAACCAAATTGACTTTTATAATGTTTTTCATTGCTGGGGATCTGTTCCATTTACCGGTTGAAGGGGAATTCGGTTGACTGGGACCACTATTCTGGCTCCCAACGTGTCCCCCTTATGCGAATGAATAATACTGTCCATGTTATCTAAAGAAAAACCTTCTTGAAAAAACACTAAAAGAATGAGTCACCATGCATTTCTTTGGATTAATGATGAAATGTTCAACTGCATAAATATCCTGTTACAATGTCACAAATCTATCAGCATACTTAAAAGTTTAAAACAAAGTAAAATTGTATGTATGCCATTTTGTCATGCTCAGAAGTCATCTTGAGCATTGTAAATAGGAAAACGAGTATATTACTCGATTACTTGTATATCCCTATTTTTATTTTATTTTTAAAAAAGAGCAATTATTGTCCATTGTCACCTGACATGAGTGTTGTTTGTACTACATGTATGAGCCCATTCCAAAAGTGCGTGTATTGCGTGTAAATATTAGATTAGGGTATTTTTTTAGAACAGCTATATTATATAAAGGTATTCGGAGTTGTAGTGACAAAATCAGGTGCTATAATCTTCCCCACAATAATAATAATAAATGATTATTGATGGCAATCAGGATATAGATGTAATTCTGATGTATACGTTTCATCGTGTATCATTAGTCATTATAGCTTTAAAGGTGAAAATAATTGGTTTGATACATATTCATTTGATCCAACAAAACTCGTACTTGTGCATTTAAGCGTAAATGTAGAGCACAGCAGGTTTATGATGAGAAGTGTGTGAATACGGACGAGTGTTTGCAAAAATTTCACATATTGTGTAGTCTCATTGTATACAAGTAGGTAATAGGTATGCTGTGAGAAGTTTTTTTTATCAATATTTTATTTTTAAAAATGTTCTTGTGAGTGAAGCAAGTCCAAATATGATTTATTACACTATTAATCATTTTCGGATCATTTGATACCTTTTTATACATTTTATACCTTTGATAATATCTTTATTATATATTGTAGGTTAATTAATGAAAACGAGCAGGAACAAGAGATGATTATAATAAATATGATGAGATAGCCTGTGTGGTCTTTTCCCCCTTGATTTCAAGGCAATGCTTCCATTTAGCTCAAAATGGGAAATGTTGTTAAATACGTGAAATTTTTTATTGAAAAAAGTTGTGTACATTTAATGGATGGATATCAGCTTGCATGGAATGCGACTCTTTTGTAGTGACATTTACGTTCTACATGTGAATTTTGTCTCTAATGAAAATTCTTAAATCAACGTAATGCATGCTATTTTTGGCTACGAGAAGGATTTCGGAAGTAAAGACCGAATTATGATATATAATTGAATAAATAACCATTCTTTATTAGTACACTCACAGTTCATTGAAGCCAACTCATTACTAGTGTACGGTATAAAGTTTGTAGGCTAGTAGGGTCTGCGTTTACAGATGATACCAGACCTTAAAGTTGAGTTGCATCGACATTTGTCAAAAACCTGTTTCATTACATAGTTATTTAGTATCAAGTGTTCAGTATGCAACTCAGGACTTTTAAACTGAAAAGGAAATAAGCATTGTTTTGTTTTTGTGAAGAAAAATAAAAAAATACCGTTATATCTTGTGCTTCTCGTTAAGTTTATTTTCGCTGGCAAAAGTTGGACTTCACGCCACGTGTGCAGTGTGTGCACATGTTGAGAGATGTGCAAAGTGTACTGAATGAGTTAGGAAATTGACATAAAATGTTTGTCGAGGACGATGTAGACGTGACTTGTATTTCCTTGCCAGTACACTGTTCTCGCGGACTGTACGTGAAAGCGAAAAAGTTTAACAAAATGTGACTACATGTATTGTATACAATATTTGTTTTTGAATTTCATTAGATACATGGCTTCTTTGAATACCGATTACTATTCTGAAATTCAACGTCTGAATGAATTAATCACAAGACTTATTCAGGATACCCTTCGTCTACAGTCGCAAGCTGCTTTAACTCCGGAGGAAAGACTATCTATACGACAAAACGATTCCGAAATTCGCAACCTTACCACTCGAATAGCAGAGGTTGCCAACAGAAATTTGCCACAGACCCTTGAATTGGTGAATAGAAAAAACCGAAAGCGGTTAAGGGATAACTTATTTTGTTTTCAATCTTTGGGAAAATCTTGACTCTTCTTTTTTTCTCTTTAAGGGCATTGGCATGCTGAAAATCGACGACACATCAAGAAAAGGTTACATATATTTTAGTCTGTACTGCCTTGGCTTTGAACATCTTCACGGGATTCTTTTGATGATTGTTTTTATTATCAATTTTTAAACATTTTTCTCTTTTCTTTTCTGCCAGAAATCATTAATTGAAAAACGTCTATGTTCAAATAAATGTTTTTTTATTGCATCTAATTTACAGCATGCATGGTAAAAAACTGAGTGGAAATTTAACGTTTAAACTGTGCAAATGTTTTTTGTAGGATCTTGAAGCGTGGCAGAATCCATTTCCCGTTTCCCGTTTCCCCCTCCCTCCAACCCAGATCAGTTTCCGATATCAAATATATCTGCTGAGGTAACCACTTCATCTCCACCCTCAACACCTCCCTCTGGTCATAACACTGAGTCAAGCAACCTCGTCTTCCGCTCCTCCTTCTGTTTCTAACACGGAGTCAAGATACCTCCCCTCGTCCTCTTCTTCCGCATCAACCTCATCTAATTCGGAGGGTCGTACCAGCACTGCATCTGAGTCGCCTACGTCAACGTTGTCATCAAATTCTAGCAGTTCTTCTAACACAGAAAACAAACAACCTGAGGATCATCAATAAATAGTAACGGCATTTTCTATGCACTCAAACTAATGTGCTTTTTGAAAATTGTGTCTTGGAATAATATAAGTTCTTTCCAGTCTCTTTGAGGGACTAAATTGTACATTTTTAATAAGACATATTGTTTCAGACTTGTAGGATGGCGGATGTAGTCGATCCTGAAACTCTACTAGAATGGCTCAGCATTGGACAAGGCGAAGAGCGCGACATGCAACTCATCGCCTTGGAACAACTGTGTATGCTCCTCCTGATGTCCGATAACGTCGATAGGTTCGTTTTTTTTGAATTTTATCTGGTAGATATCAAGTTGCGTTATTCAATATATATACTAGTTTTAAAAGACGAACACTTAAAACAACATATGACATTATATTATATATTATAGGTGCTTTGAATGTTGTCCTCCACGAGCTTTCCTACCTGCTCTTTGTAGGATTTTCCTTGATGAAACAGCAACCGAGTCGGTGCTTGAAGGTATACTGTTAATACATGATAATATTACACTCATTATTGCAAAGCAAACATAGTATAAACATCTTATATTTCTATCATTTTAACGGTCTTCCATTCTTTTTTTTTTCTTTTTGCAGTCACAGCCAGGGCTTTGACTTACTATCTAGATGTTTCAGCTGAGTGTACTCGTCGAATTGTGTCTGTTGATGGGGCTGTAAAAGCTATCTGTAATCGATTGGTCGTTGCTGAAATTAGCTCAAGGACTTCAAAGGATTTGGCAGAGCAATGCATCAAAGTATGAGTTTGAGGAGTTACATTTGTTAATTGTATTTTTTTTGATAAACTGCTTTCCAAAATGTTATATTATTTGATCATTTATAAAACTCTCGTAGGTTTTGGAATTAGTATGCACAAGGGAAGCTGGAGCAGTATTTGAAGCCGGTACGTTAATTACTTGACAATTATACATTTATGTGCACAAGTTAAATTTAAGCTAGAAACTAACATTGCAAATAACAACAAAATTAAATAATTAATCATGTATTATTATTTTCATTTCAAGGTGGTCTGAATTGTGTCCTCACATTCATTCGGGACAATGGAGGCGTTGTACATAAAGACACGCTTCATTCTGCAATGTCAGTGGTGTCACGTTTATGTTCAAAAATGGAACCACAGGACCCTTCATTACCCTCGTGCGTCGAGAGCTTATCCACGCTTCTTCGTCATGAAGATAGCCATGTAAGGACTTGTCTATTATCGAAATTCACTCACGTTACGGAATACATTTTTTATCAGTATTTGGGAGATTGGTACAAAATAAACAAAAAAAAAGAAATTTATAAATCATTAAAATAAATTATCATAGGTTGCGGATGGTGCTTTGCGGTGCTTCGCTTCCTTATCTGATCGGTTCACAAGGCGCGGTGTAGACCCGGAACCTTTAGCTGAGCATGGCCTTGTTCGTGATTTACTTGTAAGAATGTCGAGCTCGTTAGGGAATCCGAACATTACTACTACTTCAGGTATACCTGCTTCAACAACTGCTACTGGAGGTCCTTCTACTTCGAACACACCGAGTGAGGGAAAAAATACTGCCAGCGTTTCTACTATTATCAGCCTTTTATCTACTCTTTGCCGTGGATCACCTTCCATTACACATGTATGTATTTGAGTAGACAACTACTCAGCAGAGAATTGCAAAAAAAAAGTTTCTGTTTCGTTTAAAAAGGCTTGAAAAACATTACTAAAATAATTTGTAGGATTTACTGAGGTCAGAATTACCCGAAGCCCTTGAAAAAGCTCTCAAAGGCGACGAAAGGTATTAATATTATTAGGCACTATTATTCTTATCATTTAAGTATTCGAATAGTTTTCAATATTTATACTAAGCATTAACACCAAATAGAGAAGTCAAAACGGTAAACATAATTTTCTATTCTTTGTTCATCTGTGAAAAAAGGACGGTTTTGGACACCATGAGGCTTGTTGACTTACTTCTGGTGCTACTATTTGATGGAAGAAAAGCTCTTCCAAAACCGGGAAGTGTTGCCAGTGCTCGTTTGGCTAGTCTTAGGAGACAAGATGCATCGGGAGAGAAAACACACCGTCAGCTTATAGATTGCATTCGGAGTAAAGATACCGAGGCACTTATTGAAGCCATTGAAAATGGAGGTATATCTTTTGAATTTCATTGGATACTATAGTACTGTGAAGTCTTGAATACGATATTTATATGTGTTTGTATGATATATGTATTGTGTTGTATTTCATATTGTCGGCAAGTGTACCTTCGTGTCTCCGTGTTAAATTACCAACATGTTTTAACTTTTTTAGGTTGTTTAAATGATCCTCCTTTCATGATGAACACATGAAGCTCTGAATGTTGAAATGATTTATTTTTCTGTTATTTTTAGGCGTTGAAGTGAATTTTATGGATGATGTCGGCCAAACTCTTCTTAATTGGGCGTCCGCTTTCGGAACACAGGAGATGGTTGAATATTTGTGTGATAAAGGAGCAGATGTAAATAAAGGCCAAAGGTCGTCGAGTCTACATTATTCCGCATGTTTTGGGAGGCCTGCCATTGCCAAGGTGCTTTTAAAACACGGGGCCAATCCAGATCTGCGTGATGAAGACGGAAAAACCCCTTTAGATAAAGCGAGAGAAAGAAATGATGAAGGTCACCGAGAAGTAGCAGCAATTTTACAATCTCCAGGTAAATTTATTCAAACGTTCGTACGAAAAAATTAAAAACAAAACAAAAAAACTTGCTCATGTGATTTTATTTTTCTCCATCGTAGGTGAGTGGATGCATTCAGAAATTGGGAGGGAACGAACTAAGTCTGAGTCTGAAGAAGTGCTACCTGAACCAAAAGGTGATCCAGAAATGTCACCCGTGTACCTTCAACGTTTACTACCAATATTTTGTTGTACATATCATTCAACAATGGTTTTAGCTGTTCGGTAATAATAATTTTATTAACAAGCCAATTGAACTTTTAAAAAAATACATGAGTGTTTCTGATTGCGTTAGATTTTGGGATTGACTTATTATTATTTTGTATCTTGGGGTTTTCTAGTCGAGCAAGTTTAAATTTAATCAAGAAGATGATTCATTACATACCAGCACCTCTATTAAACAAGTTGTGTTGCCCAGAGTAAGTCATACATTTATTGAAATTTATTCTTATAACCTGGTTTATAAATAATAAATAATATTTATTGATTATTATATATATATAAAAATGTAAATAAGAGGGGACTATTAATTGTTATGTTTTTGGTTTGTAAAATAGGTCATCAACATATAGTTTAGGGACAGTTCTTGTGGAAGTGATAGCCGCCGTACTTGATAATGAGGAAGATGATGATGGTCATCTACTTATATTAAATATGATTAAGGATTTAATGGTCAAAGCACAAGATATATTTGTAGAACATTTTGCAAGACTAGGTGTATTTGTCAAAGTTTTGGCACTTTGCCCAAGTGAGCCCGAGTTTACCAAAAAAGAAGAGTCATCGGAGAGATTTGAAGCGGAAGCTGTTGTCCTGGAAGATTCAAAAGAGATATCGATTGGAAAACCGTACCATTGGCGTGACTGGTGCATTTGTCGTGGACGAGATTGTCTTTATGTGTGGAATGAAGCATGTGGTAAAGAAAAGCACAATTTAGTCTATATTTACAAAATTCCAAAATTTCGGATTCATTCAATCTCAAATTTTGAAGTATGTACCACATTTAAATTTTATTTAATACTTCATTTATACTATAGCTTTAGAACTATCCAACGGAAGTAACGGATGGTTCAGATTTGTTCTGGACGGGAAATTGGCTACCATGTACAGCAGTGGAACTCCGGAATCATCAAGTGATAGTTCAGAGAGCCGTAGTGAATTTATTGAGAAACTTCAGCGTGCAAAAACAGGCATAAAAGCTGGTGTACAAAGTCAACCAATTTTGAGTGTTACAGGAGGATTACAGATTAAAGTAGGCAATTGGGCTTTCGCTTGTAAAAGAGAGGGTGAATTGAGTATTCACAATACAGACGGTCAACAACAAACAACCATTTTGAAAGATGATTTACCTGGATTTCTGTTTGAGTCAAATCGTGGAACACGACATTCGTTCACGGCAAGAAACTTTTATTTTTAACTTATTTGTATAATCTAAAAAGTGGATATTTTATTAAATATGTTTCTTTTGATAACAAGTTGATTTTAAAATTTTAAAATATTTATGTGTGAGTATGAATAGCATGAATAGCAGAAAAATGTCATTAATTATACTTTTTTTTATTCTTTTAGGCTGAAACAACACTTGGTCCAGAATTTTCTACTGGATGGGTCGGAAAGAAAGGAAAACGCCTAAGATCAAAACACGAAGCACTGAAACTAAAAATAAAATCTTTAGCCCAAGAAATTTACGAAGGTCATTTCCAAGTGGCCCAGTCACAACCAAGAGGAGTTGTGGCCAAACTTGGAAATATAGTTGCACAGCTTGAGCGTGCTTGTTACAAACAGGTAAAAGGATTATTAGTATTATATCGCACTGTTATAACATTAGCATATTTTATGCAGAAAAAACGGCTACTTTTATATTTTGGTATGAATTTTTGAATTTTTGTACCGGCTACATTAAACATTAAATTATGATTTTTGTTTATTATTCTAGTCTGGGCATCGAGAAGATTCTGTTTCTTGGCAACAAGTTTTGAAGACAGCTTTAGATGAGTTGACACGGCTACTCAAAGATGACAGCCTCTCGAGTAGTCTGTCCGCGTACGAACTTCACAGCTCGGGATTAGTTCAAGCGTTGATTCGTTTATTTACATCTGAGCATGAAAGAGACTATGAAACACTTTTCGGGAAATCCAGTCGAAGACGACATTTGGCAATGCTACAGCAAAGAATTGAAGTTTTTAAGTCAAGTTTGAAAGAAAGAATCATTGATGGAGTCAAAATCAATCCAGGCGTACAGTTAGTAAAAAAGCTCCTCTCAGTGTTGGACACAATCGAGAAATTACCTGTATATCTCTATGAAGGTAATTTTTGTCATTTAATTAAATTAAATGAATTGTAATGATATCTACGTGCATAAGCTTCTACAACTCAGACCTGGGAGTGCTAAATATCATGTCTGATTATCGTGATTTTTTTTCCTGAATCTGCTCATGAATTAAGGTAGATTTTTCTTTTGAAGGTTTTGAAAATTTAATTCGGTGTTGGATTTTCAACTTCACTTCGTTCGGATTCTATGGGGGCGTAAAATTCAGAATTAAACACTGGCTTGTGGAATTTTCTTTTAGAAAACGTTCATCATTTCCGAAATTTCTAAACTCCAGAAAACATGCGCATGAAAAATGGCGGTCCACTTGTTCTGATTTTAGTGATACGTAGTATGAAGTTAGATATTGACCACGGAAAGAAATTTCCAAAAACTTCAAAAGAAAAATCTACCTGTTTTCATCAGTAGATTCAGGAAAAAAATTCACCACCATCATGATAATCAGATAGAATGTTTAGCACACCCCGGTCTGAGTTGCAAGAAAATATTGTACATAAGAACTAATAAATTTTACTTAATTTAGGTGCTGCGGCAAACTACGGATTACAGGTGAAATGACATATTAATAAACCCCTATAAATATTAAAAAATTCCCGATTGTTGTTTTATACATGAATTACTTAGAAATGGCATTTTAAAAGCAAACGATGAAAAATATCCCACAAAATTTAATCCGTGTCCCACAGGTGTTAACCCGGAGATTGAGGTTTCGTTTGGAAAAATCGAGTACTGAAAGTTCCCTTATTGATCGTACTGGAAGAACATTAAAAATGGAACCTCTAACAACTGTGAGTCAGTTGGAAAGTTATTTACTGAAGATGGTGGCCAAACAATGGTACGACTATGATCGGTCGACGTTCACCTTCGTACGAAAGTTAAAAGAAGGTGGCCCAATTTTATTCAGGCATCAACAAGATTTCGATGAAAATGGACTGATATATTGGATTGGAACTAATGCAAAGTACATTTTTACACTTATTCTGAATTTTTTTATTTTATTTTTTGAAACAAGAAATTAAGTTAATTTAATTAACTATGAGATGTATTTACTTGTTGAAACTTTTAGGACAACTTATGATTGGGTAAATCCAGCACAATATGGACTTGTAATTGTATCATCCTCCGAAGGACGAAATTTACCGTACGGCCGGTTAGAAGATATTTTGAGTCGGGATACATCTGCTTTGAACTGTCACACGTGAGATTCTTTGCCGAAATTGATTTAATCTCTTTGTTATTTTATTCTCAAACATTGATTCATAATAAATAAATAACGAGTTTTAATTTGTTTTTATATTTATTTTTTAGGAACGATGATAAAAAAGCATGGTTTGCAATTGATTTGGGAGTTTGGTTAATACCGACGAGTTATACTCTTCGACATGCTCGTGGCTATGGACGATCAGCCCTGCGTAATTGGTGAGTTTGTGGATTTTATTTAGTTTAAGGCACCGTTCAAAATCTGCCGCCTGGCAATACTAGGGCAGACGATCTGCTTTGTTGAAATATTTTGCGGGACTGAGTTTTGTTGTGTTTGCTAGATGCTAGACGTATGTATATTCCACAATAAAGATTCAGCAAGACCATAGAAAAAAAGCATATAAGGGCCCTTAAGGCTCTCGAGTTTAGTTCAATATACGAGTTCTGGATGTGCCAGATTATACATGGTTACAGACCGTCTGGTCTGTACTCGTATTGCCAGGCGGCAGATTTTGAACGCTGGTTTAATGACGTATATTTAATAAGTTCCAGCATTCGTTGTTCCGTTTCACAATGATAATTCAAACTATTGCCTCTTTATGTCACAGGTTATTTCAAGTGTCTAAAGATGGAAATTCTTGGACCACCCTTTATGCTCATGTGGATGATTGTAGTTTGAATGATCCTGGTAGTTCTGCTTCATGGCCTATTGAAACTTCTATTGAAGAAACCCAAGGCTGGAGACATATTAGAAGTAAGTAATAAAGTCAATGGGTGAACTTGGTACACGATGATTGGAAAGTATCACAAAGAAAAAAGGGAACGTATTTATGATAAATGTTCTTATTTGTACTTCTTTAGTACAACAAAGTGGCAAAAATGCATCTGGTCAGACACATTATTTGAGTTTATCTGGACTAGAAGTGTACGGTAAAGTCACTGGAGTTTGTGATGATCTTGGAAAAGCGATGCGAGAGGCGGAAGCAAATTTAAGAAAGCAGAGAAGATTAATCAAAACACACATGCTTAAACACATATGTCCTGGAGCACGTGTAGTGCGAGGTACGTAGTTTGTTATTTGTATTGACTTGAAGTGGGAATTCGAAATTATACTTTATTATACTAATACTATTATAGTACTTTCAATTAAAATGACGATGTGTATTGCTTGATGGATTAGGTATTGATTGGAAATGGAGAGACCAAGATGGAAATCCGCCTGGTGAAGGAAGTGTAAGATGCTCACAAATTTATAAACAACAATGGGTACAAATTATTGTAGTAATAATTGTAAACTTACACACATTCTCCTTATTTTCTCTAGGTGACCAGCGAATGCAGGAATGGCTGGCTAGATATTGAAGTTAGTGTACATTCTCCTATTACTTATCATTCGTCGTATTTTTACAAGTGATTGTTGTATTCGTTGAAGGAAATAAAGTTTTATTTATTATATAGTGGGATCAAGGTGGATCGAACTCTTATCGAATGGGAGCAGAAGGCAAATATGACTTACGATTGGCTCCTGGTTATGACCCAGCAGATTCAGTTGGAGCAGCAAGTTCAAAGTCCACGAACAAAAATCTTGCCAAAACCAAGAGTACTGAAACGACTTCAGCTGGAAGCTCGGGAAAAGTTAGTGTTTTAACAAGTAGGAAATGCAGTTCCACATCTAGTCTTCCTGAAGCAATGGATGGGAATTCGATTAAACCATCTGTCGCTTCTACTGATCAAGCATCGTCAGCAGATTGCATTAGTAGTAGTTTACTAGTGAATAAAGTAGCTGAAAATATGGCCGAATATGTGTTAACCACTGCTCAGTCTGATTTAACCGAGTCTGTTATAGCTGGACTAAATGCACAAGATGAAATTCATCCAACTCCTAATATCCCACCAGCCACTGTACCTGTTTCTGTTTCTGACAACTTGGGTAAGGGTGGATTCTGGATTCATTTAAATTTTTGACTTTTGTAATGCATATACGTAGTTAATTAACATATAATTATAATGAATCAATTCACTTTGTGAAATTACTCCAGTCTCTATCATGTATTTATATTTTTATGAATATTCTCTTTCTTTTTCTCTAATAGCAACAATTGTGGAATCAGTTTCTCTTGGTGATAATAGTGAAGATGAGGGACTGCCATTACAACTTCCAGCGAAATCAACTGAATCTCTGCAAACTGCAATTGCAATGGCTGTTGCCCACAGTGCCGGCACATCCAGTGGAAATCTTCCCAAATCTATGGTAATTAAGCCCAAACATTTAGCAGGCTACATAGAAAATAATAAAAACGCGTGAACAAGACTTGTTTACCTGGATTCAGGGCGGTCCACATGTATTGTCCATGTCGTTTCTGTTATAGATAATCTATACTTGTGATTCATGTAATATTCATGTAATATTCATTTATGTTTCAATCTAATTTTACTGTTCAGGCTGATCCATCCTCAGGAACTGTTGATTTAACTCATGAACGATGCCTCTACGATGATGCCGAATTTCTCAACAGTGTCAAAAATGGCAAGAATGCTGTTTTGTCTGCTGCTAGTCAAAAGGCAGCTAGTGTTTCAATTAGTGCAAGTGGTTCTACTGGTAGTGCAAGTAGTACATCAACTACTAAAACTACTCATGGCAAATCGTCAAATTCAAATCATCAAATGAGTTCAATTGATGTAAGTGAACTTGCTTTGGGAACGCCAGCACTTAAAGATGTAATGAAATTAATCGCTATTCGTCGTAACATTCGTGAAGAGAACGAAGCATCATCATCGGCAGATAAAAGTGGAGCACCAGGCGGCGGGAAATCTCGCCGAACTTTAGGTAAATCAGTTTACTCATTACTTTATTCATTAAATTTAAGCAACGGTTCACATTGGGGTATTTAAAACAGTTTAAGATTAACTTTGGATTTTGGAGACGATGAAAGGATGAGATTTAAGAGTTAAACTTGATGTTATTTTAAATTCGTTTGTAGATTTCTTTTTCGTTTGTTTTTTATGCCATAATGGCAAGCAGACGCAATTTGCAATTCAGTTGTTGAAAAATATGTAGTAGACAGTAGTATATAAACATAAACTATAAGTGTAAATATGAATTATGGCAAACAAATTTTTAAAAACATCAAGATTTGAGTCGTTCAATTTCATTTCAGTTTCTGTATGGTTATAACTTACAACTATTTTATTTATTTCATATCTAAATTTTTTGTAGTTTGTTCTTCTATTTGGGTGTAGGTAGTTCAAAATGTTGAAACATTATTTGAAATCTTTTAGTTTTCATAGGTTGTGGTGTTCTCATTTTAAACATAAGCTGTATGCAATGTATGTTCAGGGTTTTTTGGGTGTGCATGCTATTTCAATTAATCATTTTTTAAACCAAATTTAAAATGAAAATGAAAGTGATCTTGGAAACTACTCATTATTGTAGGAATGAAATATTTTTAATATTATTTAAATTTATTGACGTTGTTTGTAGCTATATATGATTGGGCCAAATGAATTGTTTTGCATTCTTGTTCAGTAACATAAACATTTCTATAATTTTTGCATGCCATATGGAGTAATTTATTTTTATAGTCCTGTATAAACTTCAATATGTCATCTTATTACTCGTATACATTCTCGTAGTATCATTCGTAGCATTTTTTAAAAATACATTGGATTTGTTGAAGGAGATAAAATTTCATATATTGTAGCTCGCAATCAATCGAATGTTTTGTTGAGACGATTCAGTCCTGTTTTCTACTGACACCTTGAATAACTTTACTTTTCTATCTTATTTTTCTATTGATGAATAATAGGCCATGACCTCACGAAGGAAATTGGTATGATAAACATCTTTATGAGGAAAGTGTTTAATTTCTTCCCTTTCCTCTTTCTTGAGCATGCAGTATAAATTAGGAAACGACAGGTTTTTTTTATTAATCCTATTTCCTTAACTCTTCTTTCTATAAAAATATATGATAAGCTGCTTATCATAAGCATGAACTAGAAAAAATTAAATTGACATTTTGTTTATTATTTTTTTTTTAAAAAACAAATTCTGGCACAGAGTTGTATAATTAGTATAATATGTTTGTAATAAAGATATTTTTCTTAAGAATGATAGTTTTTTTTCAGCTTGGATTATCTCATAATAATTATCACCACACTGAACTGATAAAGATTTTGAATTCAATGATTTAACATGGTTTTAAATTTAGTAATTTTTAAAAAATAATATATACTGTTATATTTAAGTTTGAAATATGTAAATGTTGCTAAATTATAACACAAAAACAAGAAACAAAAATTAATTTGTGTAAATATAACGAAACCTGGTTGGTTATGTTACTTAAATGACCAAATATATATGTAGCATGGCTGGGATCGAATAGTAAAGGGGACAGAGACAGGACAGTCTCCACGTCGAATGCAACGTCCACGTCTACCTCAACAATGTCCATGTCCGTTCCTAATCCCAAATCTGTTTCCGTACCGAATTTGTCTTCTTCTGAGTCACCTATGTCGCATTCGACCTCTGTCTTTTCCTCTCCCTTGTCTCCAAATAATAATTGCAGTAATGCATCCTCATCCTTGTTAGATAGTTTGAGTGCCATTGCCCGTGTTCGAAGTTTAATAAATGGTGCTAAGTTTCCTTCAGTCTCACAAAATAACGTTTTCTCCTCATCATCTTCGAATAACTCGTCGAGTCTTAACCCAGCCAATGTAGCAAACCAACAACACCACAATCCTAGTCATAATCCTCATGCTTTCCTTTTCGGACGAGCTCCTAATGTTTCAATCACGAATGTATCAAGCCTCGTACGAATCGCATTATCCTCCAATTTTCCAGGTTTGAAAATACATTCAATTTCTTCATCCTTCTCTTTTGCTATTTTCCTACCATAAACCCTCATTTACAGACCAATACCAGTATCTTTGTTTCTTTTTCTTCTTTAAATAAAATGAAGGAAGCTACATTTTGAATGCATAAAAGAAATTATTGACGATTGGAATAATTATTATTATGGACATTTAAAGCTTTCTTGACGTATACTATCGTTACTATTTCTTTGTATAGAAAACACCACAATGGAATATAAAACCAAAAAATTCAGTTCACTTCCATTTTTATTCAGAGGCAGAATTTCCAGAATTCTGCACTTTTATTTGTTGCCTTTTTTCTACATGAAATTGATCTATATATTGTATGTAATGACCAACGGAGAATATTTTCTCGGCATTTTTCTTTTGTCCGCATGATACCGAGATTCATAAAAATATTCGATAGTACTTATTTATTATGTATATCTTACATTTCCTCATGTTTGGCATGTCTCTCTTATTAGGTTCTAGTAAATTACATTACTAGTGGCGATCGATCTTGATAGAATTATAAAACTGAGTTTGAGAAAGATTTCTCTATTTATTTCAACGAGTCTAATCTACATTAAAGAAATTACAAATAATTGAAAAGAATCTCTGTTTCACTAAAAATAATTTTAGAACTGACTCACTGCTTGGGCTTTGTATGCCAGTTGTCAAAATAAGATGAATAATAATACTTCTATTATTGTTATTAAATTTTTGAGAGAAAAGTGTTCTTGAAATGAATATGTTTTGTAAATATTTATTAGTTTTATGCCATTTTCCAAAAAAAGATATAGCATTGTATTATATTTGATTAAAATAGGTCTGCTTTAATTTTACTAATGCAGAGTACAAAACTTGCTTTTATTCTAAATCTGTATTTTTCCTTTCCTAATTTAATACTGTTATTCATTTTGTCATTTGCTGTTTGTAGTACAATACGAGTTTGTCCATGTATGTGTAACTTTAACCGTTAGAGTATCTGTTTATGTTCACACAGGTGGACTTTTAAGTACCGCTCAGAGTTATCCAAGTTTATCAAGTAACAACTCTGGAAATTCTGCTGGCGCTGCTGGGGCGGGTCAAGCTTTGACTATGAGTTTAACCTCAACATCCAGTGATAGCGAACAGGTACAAAAGATCTTCAAAGTTTAAATTGACTTCGATCATTATACTTTCTACACTCGCAGACATAATTTGTATTTATCTGTAGTACATAGAATTTAATAGAGATCATACACTTTATTTCAGGATTTCTTAGAAACTTGCCGGGCCACCACTCTATTAGCTGAATTGGAAGACGATGATGAATTACCTGAAGATGAAAATGATGATGACGAAGAGAATGAAGACGACTACATGTACGAAGATGCGGTTAGTGAATCATCATAATTTTAACATCGATAATATTACAGATTTGTAGTTTGTCTTATTATAAATTCTAATTTTATGTACAACCTTCTTTTAGGATGATGACTGTTTTGAGGTTCGTTCCGGTAAAAGACGATCTTGGGATGATGTAAGTAAATCGAGAAGAATTTATTTGCTAACAACTACTGAACAACATTGAATGAGATGAATATTAACCGTTATACATGTATTCCTAGGAATTTGTTCTTAAGCGTCAATTTTCTGCTTTGATTCCCGCCTTCGATCCTCGTCCAGGGCGTACTAATGTTAATCAAATTAGCGAGTTGGAGGTTTGTTTTGCGTTTACTTGTTTTCGCGAGTTAAAAAAATACGTTGTTCTCAAACTAGTTTGCAAAAAATGGACAAATTTGTAGTAAAGGAAATGCTTTTTTTACAATGCACAACAGGTACCTACACCTGCAGAAAACCCAATAACTCAATTTACTACAAGTTCTATTACTGGAACAGAAGATGATCAGAGTGTTACACAACAACCAAAACTCCGTTTGATTTTGAGAGGGCCGACTCTACCAGGGGTACATTCTAACATTTAATTACTATTAGACAAAAGTAGGCAAATGACTTTTAAACTTTTATTATTGCTATTGTTATATATCTATATGTATTTATGGATGCACAGGTACCGGACATTGAAGTTGAACTTGGAAATTCAAAATCTACCATTTTCCAAGCCGTTCAAGAACTCGTCCAAAATTCCCTATTAGGTACAAAGCAAGACAAACTTCGTAGAATTTGGGAACCGAGTTACAGGTAATAAATTCAAATTTTCTAGCCATTTGTGTGTCTGACTCTATAATATGGAATATGTTCGTAATCATGTCATGTTTAAGCACTAATTGTGATTTTTAACTTTTAGCATTATTTATAAAGAAGACAAAGAAGGTGGAAAAGATAGCGACGAGAAAGAATCACTAGATGCATACGGAATGAATGTCATGGGAAGTCGAACCATTTCACCTTCTTCTCTTTCCCAAGTCACTACTTGTAGTGTCGACGAAGTTATAAATTTATTGCGACATTTATACGCATTGAGTGCTTCAAATCAGCAAAATAATATGAAAGATAATCTTATGAACGTCGAAGACTCTAATGCTAATGCTAAAGGATTTTCTGTCCCATTGGATGAATTCATTAGTAAGAAAATTACCAATAAGCTTGTACAACAAATTCAAGATCCTTTAGTCCTTGCTTCAAGGGCATTACCCAGTTGGTGTGAGGATTTGACTTACTCTGCTCCCATGCTTTTCCCTTTTGAAACAAGAAATCTATTCTTTAGCTGCACTGCCTTTGGAACATCGAGGTAAAGAATAACATTATATTATAAGAAGTCTAAGTTATTGAAAATAAATTTACTGGGACAATTATGCAATTTTTATTTTATTTTTGATATCGAAACGCTAACACATTAAATGTATTTTGAAAATCAGATCAATAATTTGGCTTCAAAATCAACGTGATATGATGACTTCTGAGAGAACACGTCGCCGTGAGGATTCACATGAATTCCGACTTGGTCGATTGAAGCATGAGAGAGTGAAAGTACCTCGAGGGAATAATTTACTGGAATGGGGTATTCAAGTTATGAATTTCCACGCAAATCGAAAGTCTGTGTTGGAAATTGAATTTCAAGGAGAAGATGGAACAGGACTAGGACCTACTCTAGAATTTTATGCTTTGGTTGCTGCTGAATTACAACGAAAGGATTTAGCAATGTGGTTATGCGACGATGATGGCCCTCGTGATTCGAATCGGTAATATTGCTATTTTTTAATATTTACTTTATTTACAATTTATTTCAATTTCTCTCTTTATCTTGTTTGGAAAAAGAACTTTAATTGAAAATGCAAATACTAATAATTTATTATTTTTAAAACATGTATGTAGATATGAGCAACCCGCTGTGATTGATGACTTGATGGCCAGGCCCGCAGGATATTACGTACAAAGACAAAGTGGACTTTTCCCTGTTCCATTAATCCAAGACAGCCAAACTTGTGAGAAAGTGTGCCGGTATTTCCGATTCCTAGGCATTTTTATTGCTAAAGTATTCCAAGATGGGCGTCTTGTTGATCTCCCGCTGTCTCGACCATTCTTCAAATTACTCTGCTCAGGTGATTAGTTTAGCTTTGAATAAAAAACAGTATTATGAAGGTATTAATTCTAATGTGTGAAGGAAGTATTAATAATATGTATGTGTAACATAAAACTTTTACAAAATGTTTATTTAATTAATTATTCTCAGGCGAATTCGGTAGTGAAGTTCGAGAACGGTAAGGATTTATTTTATTTTTTGTGCAAATTGTTTAATAAATGCAGTACACACTATGTATTTATCATCGCAAATTCGTTTATCTATGTATCTATTTATTTTTACAGTGTACGAACCGAAAGAGTTGCAACTCCTTTATCTGAGGACGATATTATGGTCTCGTCATATATATCACAAGAAAGTGAAAAGGAAATGGAATTAGATCCACCAAAATATCGAGTTATGATGGATAATCGACCTTGGCATTCAGGAATTTTGACTGTAGAAGGTAAAAATATACTTTTTCACTTTTCTATTAAGAAATAAAAGATTAACGTATTATGACCAATTTTATAAACGCAAGCATGTGTACTTTTTCTTAGATCTCATGGAAATCGATCCACCTCGAGCACGTTTCTTACAACAGTTACAAGAATTAGCTGTACAAAAACGTCACATCCTTCATGACAATTCACTTTCAGAGTCAGATAAATTGAGACAGATACAGAATTTGGCACTGCCTCAACTATCAAGTGAGACTTTTTTTAAATTAGTCTTACAAACATTGAAATTTCTAGTTATTTCAACTTATTTGTGTGTACATCATGCATTCATTATACAAATTTGATATGGCAGGCGATGACTATGGAATACCCAAGTCAATTAATCCGGGCCCGGCGGTTCGTCTCGAAGAATTAGGACTGAATTTTCAATACTCCCCTTCATCGCGTGTCTATGGATACAACGCTGTCGATCTCTGTCCACGTGGAGGTAATGATTAATACAATTCCTATTTTTGTATAAAACGTTTAACTTTTGGCTGAATTATTATTTATTTATTTTTCAGAGTTTGAAGATGTAACTATTGAAAATATCGAGGATTACGTTGAGCTCTTGTCTGATTTCTGCTTAAATAAAGGAATTCATAAACAGTTAATGGCCCTTAAAGAGGGCTTTGATAAAGGTTCGTTTTTCGACTTCTATAAAATTCTGGTGACATGTCTTAAATACATCGTTTGTTACTCACAGTTTTCCAAATATTTTTTATGATTTTTTTTGTAGTATTTCCCATGGAAAAACTTGGTGCTTTCTCGCCAGATGAAGTTCGTTTGATGTTATGTGGAGATCAGTCTCCTACATGGACTAGAGAAGATGTTCTTAACTATACTGAACCGAAATTGGGTTACAATAAAGACAGGTAAACAATGGGAATGTCTAGTATTTTCATTGTTTACAGAAAAGGAGTTGATTTGCTAATAGCAAATTGCTATACAATTCTGATGTATAAAACATATTTTATATTTTAGTCCGGGGTTCCTGCGTTTCGTCAATGTAATGGTATCCCTCACAAGTGAAGAGAGAAAGTCTTTCCTACAATTTACTACTGGCTGTTCCTCACTTCCACCAGGTACATATTTTGTATATTTATCGTTTGTACGATATTTTGTATTGTTCATCATTTTTCTTTATATATTATGCTTATGATATTCATATTCATATTTATTGATGACTCCTCACTCTTGTATTTTAGGAGGTCTAAGTAATTTACATCCCAGACTCACAGTTGTTCGTAAGGTTGATGCAGGGCAAAAAAGTTACCCATCCGTGAATACTTGTGTCCACTATCTCAAACTACCCGAGTATCCATCAGAGGAAATTTTAAAAGAAAGACTTCTTGCTGCTACAAAAGAGAAAGGATTTCATTTGAACTAACTTGATAGTTTTATTAGTAGTACTCTTACTGGAAAAAGTATCGATCGTAGAAGCTGTTTTTTCCTTGGGTAATATTTTTCTCAGTAAAACTAAGTCTATATATATAATATATATAATATTTCATTTTCATTACATTAACCAACTTTAAATAATAATAATGGTAATAATATTACCATTACTCCTGTATTATTAGTATACAACTATTCTAAACTTAAGATAGTATGTCAATGAGTTTTTATGTTTAATCAATCTATTCGGACGTTTCTAATCCCATATATTTAAAAAAAATATTAAATGAGTAAATGCTGTAATAATATAAATATTATAAATATATATATATCACGTATGTATGCAAAAAATAACGTGGAAATTTGAATAAAATGAAAAACAAAAGTTGGAAAAGTTACTGTTGCCGAGTATGTATGAGTAAATGGGTTTTCTTTTTAAGTAAATAAATGAGTTATCGTCGATCTTTTTTTATTCAGATTAACTTTAAGTTGACATTTTTTATTGTTGAATTATGACATCTGATTCTATACTATAACATATCGCGTTATTTAAATACAGGATACATAATAATGATGTTAATATTCATTTTTAGTTAAATTTAACTTAAATAAAATCAAGAAATGATATTGTATGTATAGGACAAATAAGCGGGATCAGTATTATTATTAAAAATTTTAATTTAAAATCTTCGTCTTCAAGCTCACTCCCAACTGACCCAGATCTACATTAAAATAAGGTACAAGACGAAAGTCGAAAGTAGAAAAAAAAGTCATACTTTCCGTTGGAGGTCAAAGTTCGCGGGTCATTTTTTAAGTTCAACGACTTTAAAAATATTTGATAACTCTTCCACCTGAAATAAATCAGTTGATTGTTTATCCTCAATCAATCTCTATTGTGGATACACAATTAAATTTACAAAGTAATAAACTTTTAAGCAAAGTACCAGAGTTTCATGTCTATAAGCGACCCTAATGTCCGGCACGTTCGTTCTGCTTATGTCGTTTCCAGCTACTCCATCCTATTAGTGAGAAAAAGAGTAAGTACTGATAAATTTAGCTCAGCCCTTAGATTTACAAAGTCGTGTACTATCTCAACTCACACAGAGAGTTTATACATGACTGCGCATGGACTGACCTTTGTGTAGTTAGGTCCCAACCAGTATTGTTTAACCTATTAAAAAAATTCAATGTTGTTATTATGTTCTCGATAATTTTACAGAACTAAAAGCAGAAACTGACGAGCATTTTGATAGTCGGTAATTTTTATTTAATTTTAGCAAGACCTAAATAGGCGTCTATGCATATTACTAATAACTGATTAATAACATCTGTATACAGATTAAGTACTATACTAAATAATCTCTATATCGTTAATCTTTATTATAATTGTTATTTGTTTCTGTAAATTTTATAGAGTAAAATAAACTTGAAGCGTCTGCTTTAAAAAAACCTGAATTATCTTTGAGTAGTAATTGTAATATGTAATTGCATGTACTCGTGAAAAAATGTTTAGTTAAAACAGCTAAAAAAGGCAATAAAATAAGAATAAAAGCGAACCATCTGCTCAGACATATATTTACGCACCAGAAAGTATATGAGCTGACAAATGTTCTAACCTGTGCTTTACAATTTGCTTTATAAGTCATTGAATAATTTGCTATAAAGCGTTCTATAATACGAATACGTACACTTTATTGTATATAGGTAAAGTTGTAAAGAAGGGGAATAGAGTCGAATAAATCATGATGTAAAACAAAAAGTATATGCCCTGAGACTAATTAATTTATTAATTTTGAAATCTACCCATCTATTTAGCAAACCCTTAAAAAATAGTAAAAAGTAAACAGTCAATAGGCAGCAGAAAAAAAGTTTGCACAGCCATTTTAAGTACCGAAATGAACCAAATTAAATGACAAATTTGTTTACCTTTACCTGTGTTGGCGTGTGAAGTTAGCAGTCAGTACCAGGAGTGTGAATGTAAACAAAAGCAAGAAAAACCATTTGAGATGGTTCTTTTCATCATGATCATAATATAGGAATAGAATTATTGTTTATTATTAATGTAGATGGATCCTGAGTTAAATTCCATTTGGACAGTCATTACTATTGTACTGTGCGCGTTCTACTTGTCAAGTGCGTAGTTAAAATGAAACAGGAATTATCCTACACCGTATGCATTATTTTCATACATCAATGACCTATACGTATACTCGGACATTTAGAATGTTGGTATTCTTGAAAGAAATTTCAAAAAATGATTACCTTGTGTGGAAACCCACTCATCAAACTTTTCCCCCACATGAAACAGAAGAAAGTTAAACATTAACATTTATGTACGGGAATACACCTTGCGCCTTAATTAATTTTTTGCGGTGTGTTTCAGAGTAAATTAAATAAATAGGAATGCATAGATAAATAAATATACTTACACCGAATGCCGTGCTAATTCACACATATCACAGGCAGATAGCTTCCAGACTTGTGCAGCAATGCTATATTCCTCCATTAACGGTTCTTTGGTAAAATGAAACTGAAGAGGATCATCCGTCGACAGACTGACACAAAGACCTTTATTATGGAATTAGAATGTTCGTTTTTAAAACATGACTCAGTGTGTGTACTGACACTGACTGTACGCTGCTATATATATTTTAATTTCATTACGAAAAAATTATAAAGTGACCTCGAGCTAAGTATTCGGGTAATGGATTTCGGTTGTAGTTCAAAAATAGCGAATTATTGCTCAAAGGTGACATCGCAATCCCGATTTGGCTGAGGTAATACAAATATTGAAGAACTGGAACCTATATAATTAAAGTTTATTTTAAAAATAAATTAATACATAAGATGAATGCACAACATGAAAGATTACCACGTAATTACGGCTACCAATCAAGAATACAAAATATTTGCTACATACCTTTCGTAGCATTAAACCATGGCTGATATTTTCTGCCAAAAGGTAAGCAGAGACCAAATGTTGAATTGGACCTAAAGCACAAAAAAAGGAGTCATCTGTAATGAAAATTTTTCCATCCGCTTGGACAACAACTCTCACAAGCAAAGTTGTATTTTAATTATACAGTCATTTAAATATGAATTACAACTCAGAAAAGTTTTAAATGACATTCATATTGTAATTCAAGGGACCTGCTTCGCCACAATGCGGACGCAAAACAAATGTATTCAGGCCCTTTTCTCTGTAAAATAAAATGAATATGCAAGAGATTATAGATGTTAACTTAACATTGTTAAGACTGTTTGTATTGGGGGGCACTGGCCATATTTCATAACTTATAAAATATGAATGGTTATACCTTCTAAAATGGTTGAGGACTGCCAAATTCGCATACATAAAGTACAAGTAATAAGAATACGGTGGATTTTCTTTCTCATTCCATTTATCTGGAGTTGGGGCGTTTTGGTCAAATAAGGGATGCTCTGGCTTAGATTCGTCATCCACGCTGTCAAATCCGATAACCTACACGGAAAAAAGAATTTGGTCATATAATTACAGGACTCTTTCTCAAACAGAGAAAGGAAATATATATCAGTAACTTTTAGATTTGTCGTCACATATGTATTATTGCTGGAAGATTGTATTCTTACGTATTGCAGAAAACGATGCAAATCCGGGTGACTATTTGGATCATTCGTAACCTCAAATATTGGCATGAAAATATTTTCTAAAATCTAAATCAAACAAAACAATTTCGAAAAATGAATAAAATTCATACTCATAAATTTTCAAGTTGAAAGTTTTAACCCGATATAAGTAAAAGAATATGAAGATGATGAGAAAAAAATACCTCTTGAAAATTTGTAATAAGATTTTTTGCCTTGTAAATGTCACTGAAAAATGAATATAATTGTTTCAATTATTAATGCATTATGCATTTAAAAAGTTTACCATAAAACAATTACGCTATCGTGCTTCATCAATCAACACGATAATCAAACTCAGCATGGAAACAATTTGACTTACTATAATCTTGGAACTTGAATCAACCAACGAACATTATCAGAATAGACATTGTTCGATATGGCCCAGTGGGCCAATTTGTCCCATTCGTCCCTATTACGCCCGTATATTGAAAGCCTCAGCTCAGCATTTTGATATTTGCTCTCATCCAAATCCGACATGACTTCCTATTTTTTAACCATCAAAATGGTCAAAAGTAAAAAAAATATTACAATTGAAGCATTAGATTAGAGAGTGAGTAAGCAATAAAATAACTTTCTTTGGTAAAAGCTCTCATGCACACTTTCTTCACTCTTCCAACGAAGTGAAAGAAACGAAAGGGAAAGTAGAAAGCGCATACAAGGAAAACTCATAGAGTACATGGGATGAGGAAAAGGTTTCTCACCTTAATAATCCGAGCAAAGTATTTCCCTCCATTGTAATTATCGGTCTTCAAAAAAACTTCTCTCAAACGAGATTCTCCGATTGGGTTATACTTGGCGTTGAACTTGTCGAAACGGTGAAATGTGTTACGATCTAGTGTCACAAATACATTATGGTTACATATTTACCAAAGGAGAAAGCATAAAAAAAAACTTTTTTGATTTATTGTCTAGAAATCCTGTACGACCAAAAGCAACATATGTAACTTTATAAAAGAAACAAAGTTTCCATCTCAAAAGTAGGTATACATATACCTGCATGGACGTCTAACATATCCACTGTCAGGTCGTAAGCAGTTAATTTCATCGACTGAAAAACTTCTTTCAACGTCATGGGCTTGCCGTCTTCGTTTTTGCACACTGCTTCATCTTCGTCTTCTTTTAGAGTTTTTTTAATAAATCTTAACAAGTGCTTTTGATTCATACAGGATGCAGCATGAATATGTGTGTCCACCTTTTAATACAAAAGTCAACGAATCAAACACAAAACGTTTGCAATTCATCCTGCCTGCAAACTAAAACTTTAATACACCCATGCATTTTTAAAATTCACGTGCTAGTATATATATAGCATATATGTACAGGTAGGTGCCACACACCTTCCGAATATTATAAAAATCTCGATGAGCAACGTCCTTTTGCGCTGTCAACTCCTGTACTTCATTCAACAGGACGTGTAATTGGTATTTTGAAAATAAATAGCTGAGTCGTTTCTGAGTAATAAAATTCCACAAATTTTTAAATTACGGACCTTTAAAGAAATTTTAGAGTTGTATATGCGGTTGTTAATAGATATAATATAATGTATGGAGAAAAAATGCTTCATTTTACTTACAAATGAAAAGGATTTCAATGGTCCATCAGCAATCATCACACAAAGAATTTTCATATCACGAATGTACTGATCCAAACTATATCGAAAAATATTATTAAAAACATTTTAATGACATTTCTTGCGAAATCGACAAGACTATGAGAATTGACTTTCACATTCGAATAATTTTGTACTAAATAAAATCATATGGACAAGCAAACGTACTGTGGATAAGGATAATCTTTTTCTTGGTCTTTTTCTTGGTCCGCCTTTGTTTCATAGACTTTGCAAACACCTTCTACGAAGCGAAAAAAATATGCAGAAGATGCAGGAAATTCACAATCCCACGGATTTCCCTTGCACGATGGTGGATGTATAGGATGATCTGAATAAAGAATATAATTGTCAATATTTCCTCAGTTCTATATTTTTTCAATCTCAGTCTTAATCAGTTTTTTATTTGGATTTCTATGTCAAATCACTCAATTATAAATCACAAGCTATGTCGGAGTGGGTGCACGCGTGCATTTGGACAAAGGACAATATAGTAAGATTACTGTGAGATTATATTTACTCTGTTCACAAAATAATAATTTCATTGAAAATTGAAGCAGTTTTGCTTGTCATCAGTTACATTGCAAAATAATTTTTTCGTTTTGAAATTGGCAATGCTAATTCATTACACTTTATAATGTGGTCACCTAAGTAGGTGTACTCGTATATCCTTTAGCGACTTGAACACTTGAAGAGATGTGTATACGCATACGATGTATGCCCATTAAAATTGTATGTATTTGGATAATTATAGCAAATCCTTCACTTTTGTAACGTTTTTATAGGTTCAATGCATTTTTAGTAAAAGGTTTTCTATGAATACAAAAGTTTTTTCTTTCAAACTGATTTTTCAGTATGTTCAAATTTCAAATACCTTTATCCTTAGTACTTAAAAGCGTAGTGAATGTCTTACCATAGTAAATATGTAACATACTCTTACTTTTCCCTACATAACAAATTGATTGTGAAAATTTCAAACTTGTGAATGATGAAAAAAAACACTAATTTCATACAATCTGCAGATGTAAATATGAGGAAAAAGGTTCAACCACAAACTGGTTAGTTTAAGAAGCACAAACAACATAGAAAAATCAATCAAAATAAAACATATACATAAACACAAAGATATATAACTACATGAACTGTACATATTGAAGGACTATGAAGTATTTTCTTATTTTGAATTGAAAAATCGTGACTGAAATCAAACTATCCGGATCGGTCTATTTCTACATCATGTCTGCATACTTAATACTTTTGACCCTAATGTTACATTTCAGATTTTGATTAATTATTACAGAAGCTACAATTTGACTCAACTATTCAAGGTATTTAAATTCAGTAGTTGTATAGTAGACTTGATTTCTTTTCAGTGAATCATATCCAAGTACCATAAAGAAAATCCTTTTGCAAAAGCAAGCACACTAAATATCAACTTTTAAATTATTATTTATAACTATTTAATCTTTGAACCGCTACGTATTCCAACTTTTAACTCTAAATACTACCTACTAGACTATCGAACATTTTATTAAATATGAAGTAATCATTATAATTAAAACCATGAAATTCTTTCAAAGTTTCCCTTGTAATTTGTAATGTCCAGAAATTACAGTAATCACGTTTTCTAAGGCTTATATCTAATACTGATTAATGAAAAGTCTATGTAGACGGATAAGTTTTTAAAAAAATTCAAGTGAAAAACTACAAAAGTGTCTAATGGAAAGAACAACACACTAAATTATGCATGTAGGACATGGTATATACCTTTTGGCTTCTTATAAGTCACGAATGGTTTTCCTTGAATAAAAAAAGCAATCAAAGAAAATACATAAACCTTGATAATACAAAAAATAATCACACACAATCTAATCATAAATTTCGAAATTTTCTAAGTCATTACTCGTTATAATTTTTTGGGGGGGATTTCTAAAACCATATGCATCATTTGTACGAGAGCATTTTTAATGTTTTTTATTCCGACTTGTTGAAAGGGGGGGCTAAGGGGGATTCATACTTCCCCGAAAACACTTGCCACTGTAGATATAGTAGCTATAGATTCAAGTACAAGCAATTCATTGTACTGTGTACATATTATCTGTAAAAAAACTTAAAAAAGACAGAAAGTAAAATTTCTCAACAACTTTCACCGTATGCACATGTGCGTTCAAATACGCCATGTCTCTGTACGTTTTTTTGTTTTTTATACTGAGAAATTCGGAATGAACGACTTTTGGAATAACAAAAGAAATGAGAGAGAAAATATGACAAGTACCAAAAAATAGACGGTTATGTCGATCAGTTTTAAAACAATTGTGGATAGGTGTGGGAGAAGGTTCCCAAGGACTTGGAGGTAGGACAGGCAAACTCTCTTGTATTGAAAAATCATAGTCGTCATCTTGTTGAACGTTTCCAGTGGTTAATGGACACAAATTATCCTGAACCAATAGCTTTCCTGAGTGTGAAATTTCGTTGTTAAAGGTACTCTGTCGTTGGAGCACGTCCGTAATCAAAACTTGAATTACATTATCCAAACAGGAAGATTTAGCCGTGGCGCTCGCAACATTATCTGATGCACAGTTTGCTGAATGAAACAAAGATATTACTTCGCCGTCCGTATTAGGAGGAGAATAAGGAGGATTGGGAGGTAGAGTTGAAGGAGTCATATTAGGTATGAAACACGAAATATTCAAATCACTGTCCGTCGACCGCAGTTTTGTCTTATTTGATTTCTTATGACTCACTAATAGCAATTCTTCTACCAAGTCTGCAATTCATAGATTTAAAAAGTTACACACATTCTTTTCTTGTTTTTATTGTACCTATACCCTGTAGAATATATCAATCAAGTAAGTTTTTAAAAGGTAAATCACAGTATTTCAGATTGATACGTTTTTCCATGTACATACAATGTACATAATATAAAATATCAAATCTCTTTGATCAAATTTCAACCCTCTAGCTAGCGAAATGATAATATTTACTTTTTATGACGGTTTCTGTAAAAGAGATACGCATATGTAGAAGGAAAATAAGAAAAAAATTACCATCTATTGTTTTCCTATCTTCATGATGAATTTCCTTAGTTTGAGGATTTGTGGGATTGTCTAAGGCAGACAGAAAGCGAGAAGTGATGTTGGGAAAAGATTGTCTGGATTGAGCCATGTAAGACTGAAAAATGAAAATCAGACAATGGAAATCTTTATAGACATGTGAAATCGTGTACTTGGGGTTTGTAGCAAAATGAAAGGAATATATATTCACCACTTCATTAGAGGTGCATTCAAATGCTGTATATATACTCACCTCACGTAATCTCAATGCATTACACAGGTACTTGCTAGCATGAAGTAAATCTTCTAAGCAGACTCCAGATGTGTCATCGCCGGAAATCGACACACGTTGAAAGTGTGGAACAAAATCGTGTTCATCTAATTTTGAATGATCATATTCATCTGGTGTAGCTCCCAATGATGGCTCGTACTGCTGTGATTTTGCTTCGAAATCCTTTGCCCTGAGAAAGTGATTACAAAACAAAAGGTAATATTAAAAAACAATTAATCCGGATGGACAAGGTAGTAATAGCTATTTTGTTTATATACGAGGACAGTCAAAAGATTACAAAAACAAATTTCACAATTTGTGTATAAAAGTATACCTTTTAACAACACTGTACATAAAACGTTTATTTCCAACTGTATTTTTCATTCTCAAATATTAAGAGTTGTCGTTCGCAAAAACGAAACAAGCAATTGGCAATACTCATCACTTATTTAAATACTAACACTAACAATATTATACGACAACAAGAAATTTCAGTGCGTACAATTTGTTTTTTCCAAATAATGCAAGATCAATGTTCAAATATGACAAAACTAATAAATGTTTCACAAAAGACGAGCTGTAATATAGGACTACAAAGTGATTTTGAGAGGAGTCTCGCAAATAAACTCAGAGTGCAGTATCATTACTCAAATGAATGCAAATAACAAAAAAAGGTTGTAGAAAATTTAAGGCTAAAATATATTGTCCTCATCAGATGATGACAAATGTTCTGTTGAATGGTGGCGTTGCATCTATATACTATGGGATTTGTCTTACAGCATACACATGTTTCATTACTTGCAATGGAAAATTTAACTTGTACAAAGCCTCATTCCACAGTCTATTCAAAAAAAGATTGCACAATCTAATGGGTATAGTGTATGACTATCTATAACACTAACTGCAAATTCAGTGATGACTGTATATATACATCTACACACAAGTGTTCAAATAAAATAAGATACTGCATAATTACGTACATAAATATGCATATGTTTTGAGTTTAAACTTTGAAATATCAAATTGATTAATAAATACATAAAAAAACGACAATATTCCGGAAAATGCTTCAATGCGTTTTTCTTACTTGATTTCCGAAAGGCTTTTAGTTTTACTACTATAACGATAGACATGAAAAAATATATAATATACCAAAAACACATTTTTTAAATCATGTTTTGAAAGAAGATAACTTGTCATTAATTATAGTTTTTGCGCTCTCCTGGTTCACGGAATAGTAAGTACTTAAAGTCTGTAATATGTATACTGTAAGAAGATATATTATTTACTGAACACAAACATATACTTTTTATAAGAAATGGACTACACTTTTGTGCTTGAATTCCTTTCGTTTTCAATGAATTATTTCCACTATACATAATACTAAAATTAGTTTGAACAAAAAAAAAAACTCTTCCTCCACACAGACTGCTTACAAAAACAATGGATGACATGGTCCTGAAATACTATACTTCAGATGTAGATTTACGTCGTGATATGATGCTTATAATTCCTTACAGGGAATAGGAATTGTTTTACATTCCTGTGAACGACGATGCTTTCATTGTGGATAATATAATATAATATGTATACCGACTTCATTTAAGTATATAGTCAAACCTGGTGCTCAATTGTCTTTGAAGAGCCAATTTGGTTTCGATTTGTTCGATCGGAAATTGTGGGGCTTCATATGGTGCGGAAATCTCATTAGCAATCTGTGCCTGTGCTGGATCCTGCAGTAAAAGTGCAGGTGCCATTGCTTCGTAGGTGTCATCCAGTTGTGAGTGCCGAATTTTCGGGATCTGAAAACTCGTCGGACTTCCATATGGACTTTCACTTCCTGAAAATTTCAAAAAATAAAGATGGATTATTAAAATTTTATAGTCTATAGTCCGCGAGGCGTGACATTCATGCACAACATTCATGGTAGTTTGAAATGCTCAGTACTTTCTCGTTATATACATATATGTATTGGTCTAAATTCGTGTGATACGTCGAGTTGGACGTCGTAAGGCTTTCCGCAAAATTCTGGCATGTATTACTATATTTTATGTGTAATAGTGTTGCCAAAAGTTAAAATCCAATTTTTAAGTATAATTTCATTGTGAATGCAATGATTCGATTCCAAAGAAAACCAATGTTACACAAAGTTATAGGAAGTATATATATGATTAGGTCCAATTGGTCGAATAGAATGTTTATTTATGCTGTAACATCACGTTAATATCCTTATCACGTCATTGACAATTGGCATTGAATGTGTCAACAAATCTTTACAAAATCTCTTACAAAGGTTATGAACTTTATAAAAAAAAACATTCTATAATTACGATGGAATATTTTCTTTCGACTACATTCAACAACAAATCCCAGCTCATTGGTCACTACTTCACTATAGTCATTAGTCATTAACATTAGCTACTGACATACAATATTTACTAATAATCTAGTCAGTAGGTAATGTAGGTATAGTGTACGTTTGTGTGTACAAACGAGTACATGTACACTTTAAACTCTAACTTTCTTTTCTATCTCAATAGTTGAATCACTTTATTATTTTCAAAAGATTGATGATATGTAATATTATTTTGTATTACCAGGGATTTGAGTATTATTTTCCAAATCTGCTGAGCACATTGAACTATCTGATTTTTGATTCTCAGTTTTAATTTCTTGGTCACTTGAAGACATTGTTGTCGGTATATTTCTGTGCAAAAGCCAGTTGGCAACTAATTCTTCAACTTGTGGCTCAATTTTAGCAGCACAACTTAAAATTTCCTCAACTGAACCTGGCACTGGCTTTCCAGGTGAAACTGTCGTATAATCTTCTCCTAACATTTTTCAAACCTATATCGAAAATTCGAAAAAATTCAATGTTACAAGGAAAATTTTAATCTTTGGATGTGTTTTTTTATTATTTTTTTGTATTCGTTTAACACTTCACAACGGACAAGTGGGTAAAAGTAAGTAATCAGTGTATATATACAGATTTTTATTATTATCAGCTGCTGCAACTGATATTATTCAACAGGAATAAAACTTTAATAAAGAATCGTTAGATGATTACTATTTTATTTTTATACTGTTCTTTTTGATTAAATCTGTTTGGGTGTTAAATTTTTTTAATAAAAATAAGACAAAAGCCAACGTAATTGCAAGTACTTCACAGCTACTCTCTTTGACGTCAAATTTTAACATTCAAATCAATAATTGACCATTCAATTTACTTGGTCTCTTGTCACGTACTCTATTTTAATCTGTATATATATATATATACGATGTATATGGTTGGACTATTTTGTCAAACTTAAATAGTAAAGGAAAATTGGAACAATGAAAACTATTTCAGGCAGTTATCAATTGAATAGTCAGCAGTGTACACAGCTGCAACTTTTAGGGTTGTCAAAACAAATAATGCTTTCTCTCTTTTTTAAGCAGATACTTCAAAATGCTTTTATTGTTTTTTTATAAATCTCCTAATAAATAGGTTTAGACTTTAAAGAGAAGATAATTGTTGAAGTTTAGTCTGTATATATACGTTACACTTGATTTTTGTATCTATCGATGGTACAATGATAATGTTTGCTACCAGCTCGTTTTCAGTAATGTTTCACATTCACTTTCTGTTTATGAAATGACTTGGCGGACAGCCTTTATATACCACTCAATCAAGTCCATTTCTTTCGATTAATCTTTATGACTTACTTTTTTTTTACTCTGCACTACAACGTACAAACAATCTAAATATCATGACATATAGCTCTTGAAATATACGTAAATAACTTTATATGTAGTGTAGTACACAGTAGTACATACTACATACACACACACACACACAGATATAAATGAAACCAATAAATTTCAGCTGTATGGCAAAATGAGATTTCATAACATGTTTTAATTTCATGCATTGCGCACACTTTGAGTATTTTGAACCAGAAATGAGTCGGAGGTCAACCATGTAAAGAGGTATAAATATTTATGTTTTCTATCCATATAGAAAAATTAATATAACAACGAAAAACAAATTGGAAAAAGTATACACCAACAAACATCGGAATCTCGGTCTGCACAAAGAAAGTGTTTGACCACTACCCGTTTCAATGCCATGAAATTTTATTCATGAGCTCCAGATTATATATAGACTTAGCAGAAACATAATTAATTAAAATACATGCCACGTAGTACATTGCCTATTTCTGATGCAATCCCTGGGTATTAAAATGTTTAATGTTTATTTATAACAATACTTGGTATATATGGACACACACAAACATATTCATCTGTTATCAATGAAATTGGTTCACTCGGACAATAACATTCTTCCCATATAGATATCTGTGTGTATTCTAAAGTTATATACTTAAATGTATATAGAGGTATAGACCGTCCTAACCTATCAGAGAACGTATTAAAGAGGTTGTAAGATACACCACATTTCACTTATCCAATCCGTATAAATTTTCTCCAAAAATAATTAATAATCTCTCTTCTTCCTTACCTACTTAAGAACTTAAGCTTATATTATAGCAACATTATGCAGCTACTGATCGTCATTACGAATCCAATTTTCAATAAGAAATATTGTCAGAATACACACTCCTCATATATAGTTATTCGTTTTTTTTTTTGAAATCATGTCACGAACGCATTAGATGTCAACTGTCAACATTTATTTATTTTCAAAACAATTGAGGTCTAGTAAGAAATGTTTTTATTTTAGAGCAATTGATCAAAGCAACTGGAGAAAGATAAAGAATATCTGCTTACGAATACATATGGAAGTACAAGATGATAAAGCTCAAATTTTTCTCTGTAAACAAAAACATGTGTTTGTTTTCCTACTTTATGCATATTTCTTTTTGGTATACAGACACATATATGTACATAAATAGATACGTACCTATACATGAAAAAAAACACTAAAACTTTGTACCTTGACTTTGGAATTTAACTATTTTGACTTTGGTCGATGTCGTCACGCCACACACCTCAGAACGCCTACAGGTAAATACTTTGAAATATATTTTTCAAAATCCTTACGACGCCACAGATAATGTCATTTACAGAGAGAGAAAAGGGACACACACACACACAGGAGGAAAGAATTCCTGCCGGGATCTACAATGTTTTTATCGTTTCTTTATTGGTCGATCTGTGGGTTTACACTTCTCCTATTGGCTCCAAGCCGAGCGACCAGTTCAAATCTTTAATGCGTTTTCTAAACATGATTTCATTTATGTGTACAGTAACTATATCACGAATGAAGAGAAATTTACAAATTACACATTACTCTAATACGAAACACTTGAGGGAAAATTGTTTATTTACAGACTAAGTAATTAGTAGAATAATTAAAGACAGATACACAAAAACAAACACACTCTAAAGACCGAAGGGAAAGTAAGGGAAACATATGTGATAAACGTGTGTGTCGTCATATTCGCATATATCATGTGGGAGAGAGAAAAGTTCAAAATTGATTGTTTTAAAAAATGAATTACACAACGTACCATCGCTGCTATATGTCTCGAAAGAGTCTGATCCTTCTTTTGTAAGACGAGGACGCTGATAGCCTCTAGAACTCATTTTGTAACTGAACTTCTTTTGTTATGGAGATAATTAACAACGTGTTCAATATCAAGTATTTGTCGTTTTTTATTGCCTTCCCAGTTAAAGAAACAAAAACTTAACACTCAACGACGTATAGGATTTATATATATATTGAAATTCAAAGGTTTCGAAAACAAAACTGTCTTTCCTTTCCGTGGCCAATCTCTCTAATAATGTTTACTGAATCTGCTTTCATGCGCACAACTCAAACAATTACTGTTTCACCACTTTGTCATAATTTTATTACGATTACTGTAGATGATATTGTAGAATGGACTCCCGTAAAATTTATATAAAGTAATATATTACAAAAACAAAAAATATGAAAGCGGGTTCTTCGTTTCGACGACTTGGATGTGAGTTAGACTGGAAATAATTTTGGCTTGTGAGAAAACTTCCAAGCTCTCTGTCTCTCGCTTCTCTGTGCTTCACCATCACATAATCATACATTGAGCCAAGTTGGCTATTTTTGACTTGAACTTGCATGCTAACATTGCAAATAACCAGCTATACATATCACATTTGCATGTGTCTCAAACGATCGACTTCCTTCCACGTTTCGGTCGTCTTTACATAGATAGATACTCATAAACTCATATACTAGTACAAACAGGAGTCAAAACGTTTGTAAAATATCTATCCCTTACACACATTGTACGATGGAATCATATTTGTGCACTGTTTTACAAAGTCTAGTCAGAGTCTAGAGCTCAATGTTACAGGGAATAACATATATATTTTTTTTCTTTGGAGTATACATAGACAATAGTCTAAACTATTCTTTTTCTCAAATCATATCATATTACATTCATGTTGTCCCATTGTACGTACAACGATTTACAATGATCAACTTTTCCACAATGAAATAAAATCATGAACACCCGTATTAGCTAAAGGTATTATAAATTCTAATTTAGAATACCTTTAGCATACAATTTCTTAAATATGTATCAGATGCATTGTATCAACATCAAAAATATCAAAGTATAATAAAAATATTAACGGAACTGGTGAGGGATTCTTAAAATTCGCACTGAATGAAAACAAGGTTGACTTGTCAAGGAGTGAAAATTCTTTCGAGGTTAACGTCACTCTCAAACTTTGGGATCGATCGTCAAATCGTAAAATAAAAGACATGGGAAATATATAACAAGCGCACGCAGACGTATCTCTTTGATGGGGAAAACACACACACACACACACTGTGTACTCAATACAGATCAATCCATATACATATGCACATATGATTATATGAAGAGAAAACATGTGCTCAAAACGTGGTTCAGTAACCCAACCACTCAATCCAAGGCATTTGTTACTGCACAGAAACTCGACGTAGCCTGTTTCTTCCATGTACCGAGTGAAAATAGACAATAATAATAAGAAATAAGGAGAGAGAGGGAGAGAGAGAGAGAGAGAGAGAGTGAGAGAGAGAGAGAGAGAGAGAGAGGGAGAGAGAGGGAGAGAGAGAGAGAGAGAGAGAGAGAACCGACTAAAAACTGAACACACTGGGGTTGAACTCATCTATTTGCATCATGTCACTATTGCATACACTCAAATTCTACAGTCAGACAGAATGAAAGACAGCCCAAATTCTGAACATAGTGGATGACTATTAGTGACAGTAAATCTTGACATTTCCCCGTCTAGTTCTCCATCACAAGCACCTAATACTCATACATAGGTACTTCTTATCTTTCATCTTTCCTCCGTGTATTTTTCTCTCTAATTCTTGTTTTTACTTAGCAACAAGAGAGACTACAGTGGTGGTTCAGAGACCAACAAACGTCATAATATTACTCATTGTCAATTAATGCCATTATTATTACGGATAGGTCACGAAGAGGAAAATCAAAAATTGTCAAAGGATCCCCCCAGTTAACAAGGAAGACATTAATTCACTATACAGCTCCAAGTGGAGCATTGAGTAATTTAAAATGATTAAATTGAAATGAATGAAATTAGACTACGTTATATTTCGATTACGCGTCCTTAACCAATATTGTGTGCTATTTTAAAATCTCATTCCCCATCGACATTTTAGCAAGGGAAAAATTTCAACGGATTTATCGCATGGAAATATTCTTTACATAATACTTATAATTTATAATGACCAAGTGCAGTTCTCTTTGATAAAGATAAAATGGCATATTATTACATGTCCTTCAAATTATTACGTGGTAAATAATTTTATGACCATGTTTACACACTCGCCAAGTGACAGTAAATGATTATTATTATTATCATTTTGACTGCGATACTGTTACACTTAAACTGTATATTTAAATCTCTCAATCTCTCATTTGAAATGTATGTCATATCAAAAACACTGCACTATCATACATAGACACACATATTATATAATATTTGCATACATGCACATGTCTCATGCAGGATGCAGAATGGTACTTAAAATATTTTCCTTGCAAAACAAATGTGAATACATTTATATGACGAATGACTGATTGCGCATTCTGCCAGATATACATAAATAAATATATGTATGCTTGTAAAAATCTCCTCCTCCATTTGTAATATAAGACGTGATATTATTATATTATTATATTGTGACGACATTTTGTTGTCACAAGTCACAAGCACGTTCAAGTTTTGAGCTGTGCTCTGAATTTATCCCAGTGTCCTATTGCAATTTCAATTTACACCACGCCAGTATTGAATTTCGGGCAACAGTGTTAAACATAGGTAAGTAAGAGTACGCAGTCTGTGTAATTCAGAATATGACAGCAAGCAGAGATATAATTCATAAGTTATGACCTATATGTGTACATACATACCTGTTACGTTTCAAGGAAATATATTTTTAGAAACCAATTTTTAAAATTAAACGATATCATATAACTTGCTTGCTCTTGGCATTGGCTGTACATTGTGTTTTTTAAAAAAAAGGCCAGAAAGATGGATGAAGAGATAAAGATTTATTTTCTTTTTCAGTTGTCGTACTTATTCAAAAATGCAGATACTCACTCGTCAGTATTGTCTACGTTCTACATTGAGCCGTTTGAAATTACCAATGATAAATTTTGATGACATTCCCGATAACTTTTGATTCACTATCCCCTTTAGTATACACTGTTTCATTTGCTGGCTAAATGAATCTTTTTATATCTTTCGCATATATAAAGTACTTGAACAGAGTGCGTCATGAAAAAATGATTGGTTTTGCGATAAGTTATGCATTAGGAATAATACGATGTGCGGTTCCGATTAATGTTATTTGCAGGTTGGGGCCAGAAACGAATAATCTTTTCGTTTTTCCACCCGTTGCCGTTAGTCTTATACGTTACGAAAAGTCGCAAATTTTTATTTACCTATTACTTATAGATTCAGAGAAATGTGAAAGTTTAGTATGTGTGTAAACTAAGGCTCGTCATCAAGTCAGGTGGTCAACCTGTGACGAGCCTTAGTGTAAACAAATAAGCTTAGCCTATATGATCTACATATCATAAGAAAAAAAATAAAAAATAAAACAATCGGTGTATCATGCTCTTTGAATGGGCAAGTATACGTTTGTATAAAATATACTACCGAGGGAGCAACCAAAAAAGTCTATTCTTTTGCTGTGAATACGTATCAGTTCAAAATTCATATCAATATTTCGACGTAATTATTAAATGAATAAGTAGGGTACAGATATCAATTTACCGTGGACAATCTATACAAGCTACACATGCAAATAAGTAGCGTTTTAATGTATAACCACAGCTGTGTGTTTTGTATTTGAAGATCGCTTCCCTATGGCACAGAACATTGACGATTTGCTGTATCAAAATGCATGCTTCACACAGTCAACTTAAAGAAATCACAATTTGTAAAAAAAATATGGATGATACAAGAATTTTTCCAAACTCCGTAAATGATTTGCGACAAAAACATAGAATAATAAAAATACCTAATCAAAACGCATACAGGAGTATGCAATATAGAATAGGACAGAAAATGCATGTACAATAGAGAAGTAGAATTATTTCTGTAACTTAACTCAAGATTCTTAAGCACAATAAGTTCCTCTGTGCAAGCACAACTGTGCTGCACAAGTGCTCAAATACTTACCATGTAAGTATTAAAACACTTATGAATGTTTTAATTCCTTATTTAGTAATGAAATAAATGAAAATAGTGTTATAATAAAATATAATATGCATATACCTTCACCAACTCTCTTCCTGGCAATGTCTTCCACATCAATATGTAAAGATTTTAACTTTGATTCTGCAAACTGAGCTTCTTCATCCTCTAAAACTATACTATTTTTCCCACTCAAGTCCTGACGAATTTCAATGGCTTGTGCCATTTTTAACAGTTTTTTTTAGAAACAAAGTTTTGTGAATCACTGATCAAAACAATAAAGTATCGGGCACAAATATGAAAAAAATAAATAAAACGTCAAGGGCATATAATATATTATATCGAAATTATAGAAAATTACGGATAGTTACTTGTAGTTTTTCTTGAGAGTACACTATCAATTATTATTGTAAACGAAATCACTTTTATACACACCAATATGCAATGAACAAGTTTCTTGGTCCACAGTCACTCCACACATCACCCGTCAAGTTTTTCACGGATATTCAAGGATATTGTGGTCTGCACATATTATATGTATATGTATTTAATTGTAGCGTAAACGAATATAAATAATTCTGTAGTACGATAATTTTTACTGCCCACAGTTACAAGTTATGTGGTGAGAAAAACAAAAACTGAGTGAATATTGAATAAAAGTGAATTTTGTTGAGGTTGAGAATGATATTCTAATGACACTAAAACTCAAGTGAAGAGTAGTTGAGAGTTCCTATGAGCCACATATAGTATATATACATATGTATGAAATAAGAGACGCCACAAATGATGGCTATTATATCTGTAATATGAGTTCTGGCTGTCCAATATAAAGTTAACTGTATGTATATTAGGGGGACTTCATGAATCACAAATACGAATACATATATGTATGTGTGTACATATTACTGTGTATGTAAGTGTAAGTGTACATACAAACAAGTCTCTGTGCTATACTTGTTCCCTTTTCTTCCCAGCTACATATATACTAGTATATATATGGACAATTCAATTGTAGTATGTACATATCTTGATAATAATAAAAAGTCAAACACATGTCACTCTACCCTTCTCCTCACTGGCTATTTATACACGTCAACAATTTAATTTGAACGTTGAACGGAGTTTGACGTTTCACGAGATTACTATACGACACCACAAAACCAATAACACTAATAATTGTGTATACATAACACTGTATTTTTCCTCTTTTGTTATTCATGTAAACACGCTACATATTACACACAGTGGATATAATATATCAAATGGAGAACTGAACTCCACTCTACTTGACAGTATTGTACAATTTACAATATGGAATACAATATGGTACGAGTGTGTCAGTTAAGGCCAATGAGATGGCATTTAAAATTAACCTGTCAGGACGGGACTGCAGTGACCATTAATTTACGCTGCTCTAATTTGAACATGCAGACACTACCGGATCCAAAGCAATGGGATTTCGGCGTAGAATTCTCTCTTTAAATTCCACAGTCCCGTATATAGTAGGTATAGACACGAATACACTTTTACGAGACTTTTTTTGTTGTGTACAAACAGAAACTCATGACAAACGTCAATGGCCAAAATTTCTAACACTGATCGTGAGCTCGGGAAAGTGACAATTCTTTTTTCTCTTTACTTAGGTACAGTTTGTAATTTTATCTTGAGTTGTGGTGATACTTTTCTCAAAGTGTAACTTTCCCCCCCAAAAAAACCTCGAACTACATACATCAGCACACAAACATGTACTATGATCTTTAAAATTGAATAGCATTCTGTATATAGGACAAAAAAAAATGTGGGTGGCCGGCTGTCGAGTCGTCTAGTCTAATACAGAGACTGGCATTGATACTGTAGCCAAATGCTTTTTTGCATGTATTTCTTTGCAATGCACAAGCACCTTTTGCCTTGAAACCAAACAAATATATATATATATACTTTTAAATTCACAAAAATAACTTGTAAGTTTCTCTGCGTCTCTCCTGCTTTTCACATTGCAAATGGCAAATGTTATGAGCATGAGTAAAAGTTTTATAGGGCTTTCTAACTGTATCTGAATCTGGCTGGACTTTCAAACATCTGTAAAATATACTTCAAGCCATATAATTTCCGTTCCTTTGAAAAAACTATATATACATACTCATACACATATTCGATTCATCACAGATCATCATATAGGTTGCCGTACATGTTGATATTGATCGCTGATTATCGGATTAGACTGCCAATTTTTTCTTGGTGAGAAAAAATATACCATGTTTATTGGTATATTTTGATCTTTTAAATTTTTAATCGTGCACACAAAATTACCACAAAAATAGCAAGCTTATCTTATAACATCTGTCCCAGTTTTGCACCCACTTCAAACTGATATACTTTTAGTATTAGTATTGTTAAATAATTAGAATGTTTCAACTACTAATACAACACAGCGTTAGCTCTTCGCCCTTCATTACCGATTTCAGATTCACCAAAAATGAAATTTAATAATTTCCTTCTTTTTTTGCCTACAAATTATATCTGTAATTAATCTGTAACGACAAATATATCCCTGATATAGATTAGTCATGTGTTTTCACATTCTGGCTGTGATCTATCTGATGAATAATTTTCAAGAATCATTTCTGCCTACAATTATGAAGCCTGAAAAGCCTCATAAGGAAATAGATATTTATCAGCAAAATTGAGATTCGGATCATTGAAATATGTATGTGTGTTTTTTATAAGATGGAGTATCAAAAAATAAGAAAATTCGATATATTCTACACCAACTTATTCCTGCATATCGGGGAACTTATCAAAAAGCAATAAAGCCAAAGCAAGTACCTACTATAGTATATAGACTCAAAAGGCAAGGGCCATTGAAAAAGAGCTTGCGTGACAAAATAAAATTCTTTGGTCTTCCTCTATATCAGCTATCAGTGCTATCACATAAAAGCAAATCTGAAGTTGGAGCATGTAGTACTTCAATCTAACCCACTTTCCAAACTTCGATGACTCTGTATAGAGGACTACCTATAGATACGCTGTAGTACTGCGTGCATGTTCAAGTCAATCATAATAATATACTGGAAGGAGAATGGAGCATTAGACCATGTATACGATATACCATATATTTTTTAATATTTCCATAAAAGGAAGAGTAGTCTACAATAGTCTACATTGAAAGTTTTTGGCGTGTTGTATCTAAAACAAAATTAACATATACACTGTCTGTGTACCTTTGGCGGTAGCCCAATTGACAAATATGAGACACTTAACTATACTCAAAATAACAAATTCCTTTTGAACCTTACGAAGTGTCCTTTTGACTAGTTGTAGGTCGATGTAATGCCCATGTCAATTCACCTTCGTTTGAGTTTGCAATAATTGTCCATAGGTATGTGCAAAAAGTACAAATTATCAGTGATACCACATTATAGTATCAACTACCAGTATGTGCTCAACTATAAATGTAAGTTACATATTGTAACTAACAACCAACTGGAATCTACAAAAGTATGAACAATACTGAAATATATGCCCAAACAAGATGGAATTTCCATCTTTAAAAACATCTTACCAAAATATATAATGTAAAAACTTAGAATACAATATAGTATGTACATTGAAAGATTATGTAATATACTACTTATTTTTAATAAATTTGATCTCCATCTTTTACGTACCTTCCCGACGAAGTGGGAAAATGGATTCCTCCTCAATTTCATCTCCTGTCAATCTATTCGTGTTAGCATCATTTTGGGCCAGGAAGGCTTCCGTGTTCGGTGCAGCCAGAGACAAAGTAAGTTCACTTGACATATTTTACAGGGAGTTGGGTTGACGACTCGTCTCCTGGACGTAACGTCTTATATGTAATTCTTTTACTGGCGAGGAAAATATATATGATATATATTATTTAATTTTTTTGCTATTCCTATTTCTCAGGGTCAAAAGATGCTCGACGAGATGATGAATTCGCTCGAATGAGTTTTCTCAAAAATGGATAATATGATTTCACTCATATTACTCATGGTCGTCTTTCTATGTATGTAATTTGGCTAAAAGCAGAGTAGGATTTTTTATTAATTTTCTTTATATATTAATATTTTTTCAAAGGTTTTGCTGAGTAAAACTTGTAAGTTTCAATAGTATACAACTTTGAGTCCAGATTATTGCAGACGAAGATGATGATTTGCGAATATTATTATTCTGTAGAAGTAAGTATTACAAGGTTTAATATTTTTTTCTGTCTAATCTCAAAGAAGCTATTGAGCAATTTGAATTACACAACTAATACAAAGGGAAATAATCAAGAAATGAGTAAGAGGACAGGCACAACTAGACCTGTGATTAATGAGTAGAGAGAGAGAGTTGCACACGTATAATATACAAATGGATTTTCTGGGGCGGTAATAATTTTTTTTGCAATGTTTTCTTCATTGAGCTTGTTTGGTTTCAGATTTGATATAGGGCAACATTGTCATGGGGAAGAAACTGCTTGCGTCGAATCCAACTCTTCAGCAGGCTCTTCTCTTTTTTTTTAAATTAAAAAAACCGACGACGACTTGCGCTTTCATGGTTGCAACCTACTCTGGAGCTCCAAAACTCTCTCTCTCTCTCTTTCCTCTCACTTTCGAGTACTCTACTTTCACTTCTGTATGCGTGCTAGTGAAAACGCTTCCTCTGCATGACGTGTGCAGCCTGCACAATGCACTTTTTTTACCTCGTGGTTTTATCATAATACAGTTTCATGACAACTTCTATACTCCTACTTTTCGATTGCTTTTATTTGTCTCTGATCCATGTAACTTCAATGTATTGGAACATTTATTTAATTACATATTATGTTTACGTACAAATATTGTCATACAATGCAACGATTCACTCAAAAACATGCTAACAGCAATTTGTCACTGAAAAAACTACATTCACATTTTGATTTGATTTGATGCCACATATGTATCGTACATCTATTTTTATTCCTGTTATTTTCTCTTCATTTCGTACCCTCCAACCTCAAATTTAATTCTAAAACTTAGTCATATAATAAAAAGACAATAAAAGTTCAATAATATAACATTACCAATAACTTTGCTTAATTTGGTTCGTAATCCCATTATTTTGTGTTCATGTAGTATTTTACGATATGTATACCTCTGAAGAGGTACAGAGTTCACATAAAATCCCGAGCTCTTGTCAAGTTAATTGATTATTTATGATAATTTATAATTTATTTACAGAGATGCACGAGATCAAAATAAAATGCTTGAATGAGGATGACTCGGAAATAAAAGATGGAAGTATAGCAGGAGGTATTTACACACTCTCCATGCATACAAAACAAACAACAAATTATTTAAACTATATATTTAAACATTTACATGCAGAAGGAACCTTCTATTACCCGAATGTATGATAATGTTGCTTACGTTGTTGTCGTCCATAGCAACGGAAAGCTAACATTGATTACAACTGTTACATATATACGTATATACATATACGTATGTAACACAGATCTGGTTGTCATTGGTAACTTGCAAGTTTACCAAACTCGTACCTTCTTTACATTTGAATAAATATATAAGTAATATATATATATGTAAATATTATGTTACATTCGATTCCCATTCCAAGTTATTTTCCATTTGTTTTTGTGCCAAACAGTCGCAACGTTCTGTTTTGTCAATAGTACAGAGGAAGAGCAAACAAAAGATTATTTTGTGTCAAAGAGAATCAAGATATATATTTCTTGGGATTTGCCGTTCATTCTTTTGTAGCATCTTCTTCGGGGTATAACTGGTGATAATTTATTTACAGAGTGTCAAAGTAAATTGAAAGTCATAATATATATCAGCAACAAATAAGATTTCGATTTCTTAATTCGTACTTTGAATTCGAGTTAAGTCCAAAATAAAAAGGTAACTAAGGCGGAATACGGAGGAGTAAATCCGATTCTTTTCAATGAATTACGAATTTAAGTAAATTGACAAGCAATTGAATCAATTTAAATTGTACTGAATTTCTAAGAACGCAGTTTTTGAAAATGCAAAAATGTTGTGTCGTATACAGATGACGTCGAACTATGGAGAATCTGTCAAATTTTACGAAAAAATCAATCAACTTCATGGTCAATTGAAAAACTATGAAGAAGAACAGTTTACTCTGGAAGAGGAATTTGGTCGTTTGTGGACTAGAGATCGTACTCCCCTTGTTGATTCAGCGGTGGAAATGGGGAGAACACCAAAAGAAGATTTGGAAGTTGCTCAATTATTCCAACCGGAGAAGCTGAAAATTGACGAGCTCAATTTGGAAGAAAAACGAAGGAGAAGAAATCAAGAAATTATGACCAAAATGAAAGAGCTCGAATCAAATGCTTCTATTTTTGCAGCTCGATCTGAAAAATTAAGGATTATGCGAGTGAGTAAAATGACATTAGATGAAAAAAGTATACTTATACTTATATGTACCTCTCTCACCCAGCACAGCACACAAATTCCCAAATTTTATTCATACACTACAATATATTCTGTATTTTCATTGAAATGTTTTCAACACATGAGACTTTCTTTTATATTTCCACAGAGCGAGTATGAAGGCTTGGTAAAAAAGTACATGACTGGTCGTAAAAATCCTTCAACTCAACTGAATCCGACTTTAACGTCAGCATATTCATTCTTAAACGGGAAATCCTTGGAGAATTCCAAATCTCTTGTTTCTACTGGTGTGAATACAAATATAACTGGCTCCATTCAGCCTGATCCGAATGCAAATGTCCACATTCCTACAACAAATCATTCGGATGGGTTACAAATTCAACGGGTTTTTGAAACCTCGATAAATCGAAACAAACTCGTACACTATCATCGTCCAGGATTATCCTTGCTAACAACAACAAATACGGAAAATCACATTCTTCCCATTCAACCACCACCAACGCAAACACTTAATAATCATTATCCAGATCAAAATCAAATGGAGAAGATGCAAATGCCGATTGGAAATTATTCAAATCAATCAAAATATTTTTGTATGGAAGCAGATGATGAAGCAACAAAATCTCAGCAGCAGCAGCAGGAAAATAATCAAAATCAAAATCAACACATAAAACAAAGGGCTGATAATGACAAAATCAAAATGATGATGGACATGGATTCAGGGGGCGAGAATGAAGACAGTATGATAAGGAAACTGCGTCATAATCACTATTTTGATTTGTCGACGACAAGTGAGTCTGAATTGACATCCACAGTAGGTCATAATTCCATGAAAAAGAAACAAAGGATCCTACCAATAAATATCAATCTTGATGATACGACTCAGTCGGATACAATGTCAGTATCTATTCATATTCCATCAAAACTTCCCAATCACAAAAAGAAACCCACTCAACAGCAACAATTGTTCAGTTTAACTACTACTACAACAACAACAAGTGAGGATGCTTCCACTGGCAATACACAAAGTAATAGAAGAAAAAGTGGATCGGATGAAATACTCGGAGGGAAACTTTGGATGGAGTCTGTCCCCGTGGAACAACAGGACAAAATCCGTATGGAGACTCTAGCAGAGATAGAAATGGGAGCGGAAAATGACATGACGGGCTTTGGATCCAAAGGGGATGACGATATGGACGTTGACAATGATTTAGGTCTAAGCGATAGCTTAGTGACGACCAGTCCAGGAGACAGTGTGATGGATTCAGTCCAAAATAGAACTCTGAACGAATCCTTGTCCAGAGACAACTTGATTGAGCTCATCCCTATTTCTAATCTCAGTATTGGGGATGCTGAGACGAAGAAGATTTCTGGGTTCAGTGAGAAAAGGATAGATGAGTTGGGTGAACTCAACGGAAACCACAAGAAAGGTAACGAGTACGATAAAGTCCAAAGAGTCTCCATTGAAAAAACTGTTAGTACTATTTCCGTCCCAAAGGATTTGTCTAAAATTTCATTTGAGAAACCAATAGCCTCGACCATGAAGGAAACGACCACGGAGAGAACTGTAATCGGGATGGAACGAATAACAAGTCTCTCGAATTCTCAAAAACAAAGTAATTACTTGGAAATCCAAGAAAATTCTCATAAGGTGGGAATTGAAACTTTTAATGGATCGATGGGAAATAATTTTGACCAAAACGACGAAGATCCATGGACGAATAACACAAGAATACTACAATCGTACGCGAAATACTTTTTTCAATTTTCAATTTTTTTTATTATACCATATTTTTTATAGCCATTTTTCTCTCTCAAGAATTCTATGTAGATATATTATGTATTAAAGAATTTTAAAAAATGAACGAAGCTAAAATGTTTTATACTTTTGACTTATATACACACTTTTTTTTCATGTATAAAATAGGCCGGAAGCAGTGAAAATCCGGGAAAAGTTGGAGTTGGATGAAGGAGCAAAGAAATCCAAAGACTTACTAGAAATGACAGCTACAAACCAAGAGCACTCAAAAGTGAATGAAAAATTACCAGAAGTTCAATCAAACCAACCCAAAACCAGAGTTGGAACAGGATCAGCATCAACAGTAATAGTTGGGTCTCGACGAGTTCGTATTAAACTTGACGACTATGATTCAGATTCGGACTCGGCTCAACAGGCAAATCTAAAAAATGATGAAAAACCATCTGGAGCAAAAGAGCCAACTCAAGAAACCCTCAATGTGGATGCCTCTGACGATGATAGTTTTTTTGATTAGACTCTCGACTTCAACTTTGTACATCTCCGTTTTTCGTTTTTTATTTTATATGTATATTCAGCCAGTTTAAAAATATATGAGAATTCTTTGACAACTGGGAAAACTTATTATGTTCTTTAAAAATTGAGTATACTTAACTTAGGTTGTGTTGTAGATTCATTTAGTTTTACTACATTGATATATTATATTCTAATACATTTGTAAAACCAATTTTTCACAATGGATTCATTAAATTCCTACGCGCATTAATTATTCACAATGATTTGTAATAAGTGAAAAAACAAAAAAAACATTATTATTGTATTGAAAACTAAGGTATTAAATCGCAATTATATTATAAATTATATTATAAATTATGTACCACGCAGAATTTTCAAAGGTTTGGGAGAAATTAACTGCAAAATGATTCAAAGCCTCAGCATTTCCATCTAACGTCCTTTGTGTGAACAGGAAACCATAATAAACAGAAGATCTGGACGCGAAAACTTTGTTCGTTGTTTTGCCCCCATGTGAATAAGCGAAAAGCGGAGTACTTACGATATATATGGGCTTGAGTAGAAAATGCCATTTGAAATTCTACGATTGAAGGGAAAAGCATATAGAAAGGGCCAGCAGCATCCCCACATCTACACAGTACACACACCATAACAACATGCCTTGGTGTGTGTAGTGTGTGTACTCTTGGTAAGATCGATGGTGATTGCGCATGGTTTCTATGTATTTGTATGTGCGAGAAATTTGCCACTTGATCCAATGTTTTTTGTCTTGTTGAAGCAAGCTGAACGTAGACACAAGGCAAAGAGAGTACAGAGAATGGAGAGAGAGGCCGAGCGTATAGAGAGAATCAGCAAGGAAACAAACTTCTCTAAGCACAAGCATTGGACTGGTGGTAGTTGTGATTTGGATTTCAAAGGGAGAAGTCGCTCCAACATCAACTTTATTCCACTTGTCACCTGTTCTCTCTCGTCTCTATAACGGTGATTTTTTTCCTCTAACGTTTTACAGCTTTGTTGTATTTTTTACCGTCCTGTTTCATGTTTTTCTAGTGATCCCTTTGGGATCTCAAGCTAACAACCCCTCACCAATAACTATATATACTTGCCATTGGAATTTCCTGCAGTCACCGTCACTCGCAAAGCAAAATATAATAATAAAAAAAAAAAAAGAACAAAGCCTTTCCATCTTGACTTTAGTGTTGTGTGTGTGTTTGTGTGTGTGTTTGTGTGTGTGTGTGTGTGTGTGTGTGTGGTTATAGCAATACAAAATACATACTGACAAGTTGACAGTTCAAGTTGTGAATCTTTCCTGAACAAGTAATTTGTTTCGGGTGTTTGAGACACAAAAAAACGGGGGTTATTATATTATTATAACCATCACCAGTTTATTAAAATAATTTGTCCGTATAAATTACCAATTTTTCAATTTTGTAGTTTACAAGTGAAGAATTTGTATTAGATCCTCATCATTTGTTCCCTTCTATACGCCGAGTACGCGTTAAGGAAATTCAAATACTTGCCAGTGCATGCTAGTTACATTACAAATGTCAGCAATTTTGAATACTTGAACTGTGTGTAGTCAAGATAAAAGTGGTGACATTAAAAAAAGGAAACTTTTTTGAGCATTCTTTAGGAAGGAACCCTCAATGTTTAAAGTGTAAACATTCCGTTTTTGTGATTGTCAATAAAAATGTGAGATTCGTTCATTGAAAAACTTGGAAATTCTTGATATTCTTGGAATCCCGACGGGAAGTAGAAAAAAAACTCAAGTGAGTACACAAACACAACCATTACAATGACTTTATATATATAGGTATAATATTTTTGTTGATATTTAGTGTTCGATAAGGACAGTTTCCACAAACACATCCATGTGCATTATGTCAAAAAATTTAAGCATTTTTCTTTTACTTTGCTTTTACTATGTATTTACTTACTTGATTCTGAAAATCCTCACACAGTGCTTCTGTCTCACGTACAAAGTTTATATACTATCGCTTTTGTTGACTATTGACTGTGCAAAAAGTATACCTAAATAATGTTTCACATTATCTGTCGGCTTTTTCATGTCAATATACATACATACATAAGTATACATGTTAAACCACGTGAGTCCTTTGACGCTTGATTTTTCATGAACTGTTTTACTGGACGCAAAAGGCAAATAGGAAAGTACACTGGGAAGTACATTTCATTTTCAGTAGGTATCCATATGAGTGTAATGTCAAAACTGTTTAAAATTGGAAAAATCCAAAAGTCACACAAGAAAAACAAAGTAAATCTCACATTTTCCTCTTGTTTTATTAATAATGGGTGGACAAATTCCAAGGTTTTGTAGAATTTTATAATTATTCCGGTTATTGTTTCATATAGCTTATTCATTAACACCGTTAATTTAACAGTTCTTTGAGCAATGTATACATTGTAGACGGTTAATTTAGTATAGCGTTCCTCCTTCTTGCTAAAACATTTTATTAAAAATTACCTGTTTGTCTATAATTAACAATGCAGAGGCTTCTGGCTACAAATAAATATGACGAATTAAAAAGGATACTCTGCGTACCGTATAGTCGATGAGAGAACGCCCCAATTCAAAGTCATATATACTGAACTGGTTCTTCTTGAAATCCGAATAATTTTCTCTGTATTCTTTTTAAATTGATATTGTTTTTCTATCCAACTCCAATTTTTTACTCTCTACATATATTTGTTCAAATTTAGAAAGATTCTGACGATTTGAAATGTGTTCTGTAAAATTTTCAAATCATTCTCGCATATATGTATATAGGATTTTACTCGTTGCATAATATCATTGCCATTTCCATTAGGATATTGTGAACAGAACACGCCACAGTAATTCTGGATATGCCTTTTGACTTTTATGGAATAGTAATTATTTCTCTTGTAAATGTTATGATGGCATATAAATTATAATAATGTAAAAGAAATTCAGCAAGAACGGATATTATCAAATATACTGTGTGTACTGTGGATTTTTACGAAAATAATATAGTTTTTTTTAATAGTTCCTCATATAATATAGTAAGTATGAGAATTTATTCATTGCCTCCAGGCACGTCATGCGTCAACAAAGTAAATATTCGCGAATCCACATTTTCTCTCTCTCCCTCTCTCTGTCTCCACAATGTGGAGTCCACACTAGAACATATCTCTATATTCCATGTCATTTTTCTAATACTAATAATGTCATATGGGTGAACTTGACGGCACAGTTATACATGAGGTTATGACCATACGATTACAAACTACAAAAGCCAGTTTGTTTGATGACAAATAAAGTGACTAATTGCCAATATCAATTCTGTTTCTCATATACCTGTATGTGTGTGTGTGTGTGTTTGTATGTGTGTGTTTTTATGTGTGTTTGTGCAGCAGTAGACCCTCCGATACGATACACTTTACTGATGAATATCTGATATCTTAATGGTTTTCTCAAGTTGAGGGTTTAGGCTTGTAATTTTGTAAATTCAATTTTCTTTGCTCTCGAGTAGAACTCGAGGTCAGATTCCCATTGTGATTATTTATTGCATTCACATACTTACGATATATTATATATACATATATGCATCTGTATGTACATACTTTTTTCCATTTCATTGAAAATTTGGTGCATATGTAGAACTAAATATATTGGCTATTATATAAGTAAAAAAAATGGCTGAATACATATATTGCATAAAAAAAATATACTGTTATACTATATACTATATATTATCAGTGTCAAAAAAATTTCATCCATCAAAATCAAACACTTCATTCAAGAGAGAAGGAACAAAAACAAGAGAATAGAATTTGTTAAGAAAAATGTGGTATTCAGAAGATTTATTGCACGCAGGCAAAGATATAGATTGCTCTTTTATTATTATTAAATTATATCATCATCTACATTATTATCTCTTGTATATGAGTTCAATATTTACGTTCATTGTCGAGTCGATTGTCAGTCGCCAGTTTTTCTCTATTGCCATATTACTGTGAGTACGCCAGTAAATAAAGAATATTGAACAATGAAAAAAACTATATAAACCATTGCAAATGGTAAAATATGTAGCAAAGATGATGCGTATTTCAGCATGTTTGTACTTCCATTTTTCAACCCCCCATAATAGTCAATTGTACAAATAATGAAACTTTTAAATGTACATATATATATAAATGTACACATTTTAAATTCATCTCATTTTTGTCGTGCGTAATTTGTAATTATTTGAAAACAGCTCTTTTGGTAAACATTTCTTTTGGAACAACTGCATGTGTGTGGTGGTTTTCCCCCTCCAAGTTCCTTTTGTTCCGAACATGTATTTGTGCAAACAAAAAGGCCAGTAATTTCATATCGAGTATTCAACAATTACTCATTAAAGCGGGTAATGTTTTTCCGCAATGAACAATGAACTTATGCAAACGGCAAGAATTTACACACGTTTCATAATATGAATGTTTACTCGTATGATCTAATAAAATGCACACACATAGCATACATAACATATCGTATATGTACACAAACATATCAAAAGCGCTCACTATTGAGTCAATAGCAATAACCAGAAATATTATGCTAGAATATACATATGTATATAGCAGAGGGGGGAAAACTACATAAGAGTTACTTGGGGATATATAGTTATAATAGTTGATCTTGATTAATTGTATGTTGTATAGCTATTGAAAACAAGAGTTCCTCTTAAATGGACTATATAGGTATTTAATGTACATTAGTGTCTCTATTCTATGAGGTGTCCATCCATCCAATAGAAGTCTATGTACAGATAGTCAAGTAAGCATATGCAGATATGTATATAGGGTTTTGATAAAATAGGTTAAGGACAATGATAACCAATAAGTATAGAATGACATTGGAAACAGATTTAAATGTGCATTGAATATTGTTGAATGGAATTCTTTAATTTATTACAATTTCAAATTAAAATCCCTTCAATAGCGGACGTCTGTTGTGTTATGTAGGTATATGTTCTACAAACTTATTTAGTCTGTCGTAAGTCGTAATTAACAATGACATTTTATACTATTTCATTTTTTTATAATCAAGACTAAACACAATATGAGTAATAAGTAATATGACTCGCAAAAGAAAGTAGTGAGGTATTTAAGGAAAAGATGCTGTATATATAGAGAGAGCTGATGGAGGTGTCAAAATGACTGTATACGTAATTCAAGCTGCAATAATAAACAAATACTAACGATATAGTGATAAGTATTTACCTATGCGAAACAACTGACGATACTACAAAGTTCAACATTCAACAGATGTCCACGTTTTTTCTTCTCTATGATGGTTTTATTTTTTTGTGAATGATTAATTGATGTGTAATTGATTTACAAATGTATGTACACACATGTACACACATATGTATACATACAAAGAATCCGCATAGTTTTTTTACGTCATCATCCTGACTCGTGACCAAAATTCTATTAAGCTCGCTATATACATTTAGAGACAACAAAAAGAGTAGAAAGCTGTCCGTCCATTCCAATCAAAATTACAATGAGTATATACATGTACTCTCAGGTGATAAAAGCATTTGCTTCGATCTGCACAAGTCCTAACATTTTGATCCGAGTTTAGCTTTCCTCGCACATCCGAATGTAGTTACTAGTTATATGTGTATACATATATTTACTGTATGAAGCAGTTAGATTTAATGGGCTGAATCTGTGATATAAAGTGTGATATAAAGTGCGTGAGCTCATTACCAGATTGGTTTTCTTCAAAATCATTTGTTTAGTGAATGTGAATGGAATGAGATTTAGTTGTTTTCCCGGGATTATGTCCCTACTGTTGCTCCCTTTTGGACCTGTATACTCGACTTGATAAATGATTAGCTTAGAGAACTTTGAAGAGAGTACTGAAAACACTAAGGAATTGGAGCTATTACATCTACAAAAGCCCACATGCTTAATGATAAAATGACAACACAGTAAATATGTACAGTATATAAAACTTCCTGGAAATAGTTGGTACACAATATTTTTTACAGTATTTGCCATACACATGTAATAATTTGACTCTGACAATTGAGGGATCAGATACATACATCAAGCATTCTTAATAAAAAATAAATACCACCATTTTGATTGAATTGAAACCCTTCAAAATTCCGAGTGGTAATGGAGTAAAATGTACCTGTGATATATATTTACTCTCGGTGATGGATTCTGACTTTGATGTGTTTGAATCCTCTCCATCTCCACCATATACTATTTAGGTAGATATTCTTTTTCATTTTCTCGTAAACGAATCAGTATCATCATGTTTCAATCAATATTATTTGTGAACATGTATAAGACCCCCAAGTAAGCTTTCAACGCCAACTGTCAATATAGAGAATACTTACACAATTCGGAATAAGATGCATATACTTACATAGGTACATACCAATAAAACTGAATTTGTTGTGAACATGTTGTTGGAATCGGAATCAGATTTGGGATATCGAGTGTGGGCAAAGTAAACAAGATGATTTTACCAATGTCTTTACATTCTTAATAAAATCGAAACACTACATTTAATCAAATTTTTTTACCAATGTCTTTACATTCTTAATAAAATCGAAACACTACATTTAATCAAATTTTTTTACCATCCATACATGTCCTTGGGCCGCTGTAAATTCGGCTTTCAGATTTTATAGGCATATATATATGCAATAACGCAACTATCGATAAATGGGTGACGTTGGTGTGTATATATACCGTATGTAGCTTCAAGTTTCATGTAAACTAAACGTCATCTGTGACTGTACATATCACTAAATGTTTTCTTTGAAAGAATTTCTTTCGTGTTTATACACTTTTGCTCCTTGTTCGTTTGATTAGTTTCCCCTGAAGCTAGAAAATAAATAAATTTTTCGGGTGATGACTTTTGCATGGATGGAAAATGTCATTGCGGTTACATTATGTCTTTATATACTCAAAGCACATTAAAATTTGGATATAAACAAGTCTTGTGGCTTTTGATTAACTATATACATATTTACATATCCCACGGGGAAAATTATTATTACAATTTATTCAGAAAACTTGGAGTATATTAAATGCATATTTGAAAATCCACAAATCCATGTATCAAATAAGCTCAATCATTGATTCCTTGATGATTCATTTCCTTCCCAGTTTGGTAGAAAATGTGACAGATTTGTAAAACTTCCTGCAGCGGATGAGTTCGATGAAAACTATTTTTTTCCATAGGTATAAAATGTGATTGTATATGTGATTGTAATCCATATAAGTGCTTCATTTGAAATGTGTATAGGTATAAAACATAAAAATCTCAGTCCACGTTGTTCATAATTTCTAAATTTGACTGTACATCACTCTATCGCCATGCACTTGGTTGTATCGGTATATCTAGGGATATCCATTGCAAATAAATTAGACGGGATTCGTAGAATTTATAGCAAAAGAATATTCACAATTATATTTGAATATGTACGTACATTGTACACGTAGAATATGAAACAAGATTTGCATGTACAAGGTCACAATGTCATAAGTTGTGGATTGCATATCGATATCCTCGCAATTCCTGTACGTGTTGTACTCTATATACACAAGAGAGATTCATGCAATTGCAATTTTCGAATTGAACCCATTGTGCACATTAAAAATTGAATCTGTAACTCTGACGATGAGTTCATATAAGAATAATAACATTTCAGGCACATGACAAGACGGGAGAGAACTTGAATTCTCTGTGGATAGAGATTATGGTCATTTTGTATAGTGGACTCGCTGGTGCATTCCATTCTTTCTTGTCCTAACTTTTTCCATTTTCAACCACCTTGAAGTACATTGACCTTCTCCAAACACACACACAAGTCTCAACCAATACTTTACTACAATTCTATACTACATCATACCATGACTTTACGTTACTTATAATACGCTACGATGCTTGGGTGGAAAAAAGGAGTGAAGAGTTGTTACCAACTGTACAAAAGAGTTATACATACTATGAATGCTGCAGGTAGGGACGTACATATTTAGTATGTACCTAGTTCATAGTAGGTACATACACACATATATTGCACATATGTACTATACAAAAATGTTTGGATGATGCAAAAGGTAAAAGGATGAGGGAGGGGAAAAACGTTTTACCTTTAATTTGCAGTGCAGGTGTGATTGCTATATGTAAGTACAGAGGGTTATGCAGTACTTTAGGACCACCTTTTCACGTACTACTCTGGACAGATCTTTCGTTTTACGGGCATAACATGATATCCATGGTAAACTTCATGCTACTTCCTCGGGATGTATTCGAGCTTATCTCCCTCCGATATCACATCCCTGAGAAATCCAATTTTGAAAATTACTTGTTTGAATAGCTGTTTTCTACGGTTTCCGACGTCCCCCTCCCCCGCCCCTCAATTTCAATAACCGGTAGATGCAATTTTGGGGACTTCAATTAGTTCTTTACGCTTTTGCGAAAGTTGAGGTTGAGTGCTCAACGGGTTTGGATGCAATCGTCACGAGTGCACATGAAAAATGAGGCAAAAAATGTTCTCTCCATAAGAAACAATGTTAAAAAAAGTGTCGATGCGTTTTTTCGTATCGGATGCGGTAGCGCAGTCATTTCAAGGAATTTGGAGATGAGATTTTTTGTCAATGTGCAGAATACGTATACCGAGAATGTCCGAGCTTTGGCAATGTTTTGACTTATTTTTAAATCCAGAAAAACTAAAAATAAAAATCCGAACATTGTGAAAAACAGGCTTTTGGGGACTCTGTTTTTTAACAATTGATTTTCAAAACTGGATTTCTCAGGGATGTGATATCGGAGGGAGATAAACTCGAATACTTCCCGAGGAAGTAGCATGAAATTTACCATGGATATCATTTTATGCCCGTAAAACGAAAGATCTGTCCAGAGTAGTACGTGAAAAAGTGGTCCTAAAGTACTGCATAGCCCTCTGTACATATCAAGAGAAAGAACATTATAATATGTATTCTTTCGGTGAATGACAATTTCAAAGTTGTAAAAAAACAAAAATGTTTGTCTATTTAACCACATTTCTATTTTCTAGGGCTTTTGTATTTATTATTATTATTAAATTAACCTTATATTTATAGAACACAAAAAGTGTTTGAAGGTTTTGCTACATATTCAAATTATATATATATCCCTTCTAATAAATATTTCACTCGCATGTACATACAAGTACAAGGGATTCTGATTTGTAAAAAAAGGAAAGATACTTGTTTATTGAATTCATATTATGTACCTGTATGTTTATATATGTACGTGCACGTTGTTCGTTTACTCTTAATTGGACGTTTGGACTTTTCCCCTTACACAATCAGCACATTAATCTTAATTATGAGCTATGAGCTATGAATATACCAACAGTAATTATTATCAGAGTTTATTGCTCAATTAAACAGGATAGTTATTACGATTAAAGCAGGAATACGGAACGATCTGTTTCTCAGTTGAGAAACAAATAAATATTTTTACTGTCAAGAATCGAATAAATTGACACTGTAATTAGTAATTATACAAAGTACACACAAACAATGGTCGTTCATTTACTAACTCTTTGAATAGTTTAGATTCCTCAAAATGTTTCAAATTCCTTGGACTGAAAACAATCAGGGACTAATTATAATGATATTCAACCAGTGGACCTGTTTGTGTATAAAGTGGTGCACTCAAGACGTTATTCAGCATTTTGAGAGCACTTGCAATTTCTTTACGCATATATATGAGCCCACATGAACAACCAGAATGGGCATTTGTACAAATGTACATTGGTACTAAAGTACTACTAAAAAATTTACTGATTGGACAGAAAATGTCTTTGAAAATGTTCGCAAATTCTAAAGATGTATGTACCTAGTCTATGTACTAATATATAAAAAAAACTGAATACGGAAGACGTTTAATATTTACTATATGGGTAGTAATTCTGATTTTTGAAATATCAGGAAAAAAGGAGTTTGTGTCCTGTGTAGACAGCGATATAATATCTAGGCTATATGTACAATGCAAAACTCCATGTGTATATATTTATCACTACAGCGTCATAGTAACCGATACGCATACTCTCTATTCGGAAAAGTTTAATTTTTTAGTTTTTTTTTCATCGAAAGACAATTTTTCCATGATCCTGCTATATTATAGCGGCATCATTGAGTAATTGTCTTTCGATGAAAAAAAACTAAAAAATCAAACTTTTCCGAATAGACAGTATGTAATGCGATATTTATTCTTGCATGAGATGAGTTGTATGCCTAGTAGCTTTTATCTGGTCATACACATAGTAAGTATAGTACATACATAGTAGTATCTTTCCGTCTACCGTCAATGTATGCTTGGAGCTCTTATATGTACATAAGCAGGCAGGCAACGAGAAAGAGCAAAAAGGGGTAGAATCAGACGCACATCATCAAGTTATGGGTTCACCTGACCAAAAGTGAACGAGTTCAACAGAGAGATGAAGTGAGCACTCGAGTCTTTTCTCCTTATCCCCGGTTATACGATTTTTCATGTGTTGTGTTTACACTACATGGGTAGTGGGTACATTATGTATATGAGACATGAGTATATGTGTGCGTGATGTTGTTGTCTCTTCCATTCAAATGAATGTGATGTAGGATGGATTTAATACATTTGTAAATAATGTCGTAGGCAGGAATATGGCAAATAAGGTAAATCACACTTACGTTTCATGCTACATCTTGTCCAATGCATGTATCTTTACATGTACCTTCTCCCCCACAATTATAATTTTTTTTCTTTCTATGCATACAAAATGTATGCTGAATACATAAAGCAAAAAATATACGTATCTTTAGTGGCTGAATGCAACTAGAGGTTTTTTTGTTGACCGCATGGAATTACAATGCCCACTGTCTCATTTCACTATACATACATTTATAAACATACTGTAACAACATGGAATGTAAATTGACCTAGCATTTACCTACATTGGCTCACACACATAGGTGTATAGATATATGTACATATATGCCTAATGTATGTGTATATTGTGTTGGTATGTGATATGATATTCAATGGATGAACTTTAATAGAGTTCTCAGGTCTAGACTTGTTTTTTCTTCATTGTTTCTAGTTTACCGTATACATAGTTATATTAGGACTAATGGAAAGGAGCAAAGAGAACTGAATAGAGAAACACAGAAAAGAAATGAAATGAAATGAGGAGTCTGTCATATTTTGGGGAGTGTTCAGAATTCTACCCAGTCCAACTTCTGACCTATCCCATCCAATACTTGTATAGAATGAATAGGTATTTCAACGACGACATATCTGTACTGGTAAAGTATGTTTGGGATCCCTATAGCATACGTCCTCATTGCGTACTGTACCTATTTCGAAAAGTTTCTGCGTAAAAACACAACAATGTGAGGACTATATAGATTGGAAAATATTTCCATATTTCCAAAAGTCTACATAGTATAGCCTAAGTATATAGTCAATTCTAACATTAGCAAAATATCAGTACTAATGACATACGCAATACAAAAAAAGCTGTAAAATGTTATGAGCCGTATATTATTTTTAGCATATGAAACCAACCATCAGTTTTTGGTTCATTATATTTAGACTATTTTTGACAGTTGATTTACCATTTCATTTACTTAATGCTTAAATGTGGTGTTTCGTTTGAAGGATTTGACTTTTATTTTCAATTTCTATATGGATGAGATAAACTTGCACACGTTGTGTGTTTGCCGAGAGAGAGAGAGAGAGAGAGGGGTTTCGTTCCTCAAAAATTATGTAAAAAAGTATTCGTTTCAAGTTCAAATGTGATATCAAACTGAATGTATAAAATGCCCAATATGTGTAGGTACAGAGAAAATACAGATGTACGATATGTACATATGCCAGTCTCATGAATTCGAAATGAGACCCTACAAAGCTTAATAAATAATTGAGGAGAAAATTTGAAAAAGTATGAAAGCGACCATATCCTATAGAATATACTGACAAGCGTCGCAAAATCTCTTCCATTTTTTTGACATTGCAGAGACGTGAAAGAATTCTTAAAGATTTATGTTTTTGGCACCATATATATACAGTGAACAGATTTCTTGCAAGTGGCAATTACGGGTGACTCCAGTCTGTGCATATTGCATGGATCGGCGAATAAATAATGAGTCTAAAACTAATTCGTATACCTAAAGCAGATGGTCCTTTTGGTTTTCTATATACTAGCAAATGCTCCAAATTCCAGAATGTTCAGCTGCCGTTCCCCCCTCTGTACCCAAACACTTTTCGTGATATTGCTTATTTCTCTGCGTAAATGCGAACTCTTGCTCCAACTATACGTTTACATATGGAATGGATTCTATATAGTTTAATAGTTTTCGGAGCAAAATTTCTTTAATTTAAAATGACCCAGATGCATACCATATAAACCCTCGGATTAACGAGTCTTTAATAATATGAGACTCTCTCTCTTCCCTTTTTAATTTTCGACAAAAGCTCTAATCACTAACTTCACGTGGACAAAAGTGTTACACAGCAGCAAAACTCGTACATTTGTCTCTTCATGTATGCCTAAAAGTACGAATGAACAAGTTTCACTACCGTTCATTCTAATTTTCTTAATGCTAAAATGTATGATACTATTAAATATTACTGATGTAATCATGTATACACCTCCCCTTTGCTAAACACAATTAAAGTGTGAAATTTTAAATATGAACTCTACTCATTTTACAAAACTATAGTATACAGACATACAAAAAATGTTCCAAAAATGGTAAATCTCAAAGGTCACGCGGCACCAGCACTCTGTGCTCTGTTATATTAGACCGAAATGTCATTATGCCAAAAGTATGTGATATGAATGAAAACCTATTCACGCCGTTGAAAAAATTTGCATGTGAGAGAGAGACTCACAAATGTATTGAAGTTGTCTTCCTTCGGATTGTCAGAGTCAATGTTTCTAAAAAATATACTATTTATCATACTAGTACATCCTTTGGAGACATTTTTTGTTTTACCCCGGCTTTTCAAAGTTTTCGTTTTCTAAGTACAGGAATTCATCTTCAATGAAAGAATTTCTCATGTAACTTTTTCTTACTGGAAGTGAGTGCAAAATCGATTGCTTTTGTTTACAGTTAAAAAATAACGTATACACAGGTTTTGTCATTACTTTTAGTTCGTTGTTGCTTTAATATCAGCAGTATACAGTATACAACATGTATATTAGTATTAATTTTATACTACGTCTAGGTATTTTTGGCGTCTGCTTGACAAACATGGGACGGTAAAACTTTATAGCTAAAAATGTGTCAAAGTTTTCCTATTCAGTTGTTAATAGTATATACAGTTAGTTACGTATTTCACTTGTCATTTTTTATTAGTAGTATTGTACTTAAAGCTACATCAATTATCCCCCATTTCTCTCTCCTCCGCTGTAAAAAATGTTTAAAAATGGTTTTAATTTTGTTTACTACATACGTGCGGGGCTACGTCAAATTTTGAGTGAGAATTGTCATTCGTGTGTAGGAATTTATTAATGGTACAATGAGTAATGAACACCATATATATTATATAGATATAAATGAATTGATTAGTTTATTTGCAATCCATCAACTAATCAGCTCGTCAGTGTTGAAGCCTCTTTATGTACTACAGCTTCTGTAGATTCTAATAGTTTTACGTTGCAAGTGGGAAATCAAACAGAAATCGTTTTGTACTCCACTCCACTCTCTCTCCCTCTCTCTCTCTTTCACTCTCTGTGCGTGTTTGCTTGTCTTAGCAGTATTTGTTGTTAGCTGTCTCCATATGTGGCTCAATTTTTTCGAAACATATATAGGCAGTGCACTTTACATTGCTAACATAAGCATTTGAGTCTAATAATCCACAACGTTTCCGGAGTCTCGTGACAGTCAAAATCAATCAAAATATGCGTCTTTACCTTTCCAATTCAAATGCAATAAAGAATTATGCGAGAAATTTTTAAAAATAACTACACCTTTCCGTTACTTTTTCTAGTTGTCACTTAAAAAACTGAATTAGTTTGGAATGGAGGAAAGGGGAAACTTTTTCTCGGGAAAGAAAAGACATTGTGGCTTCAAAATTGAAAGGTTTTTTTTTTATTTGTAATACTACTACTACTGTATTTTCCCGAGGTTTTATTTATTCAGAACAGACAACCTATTTGCACACACATCTTTTCAATTCTGTTCATATCTTTTCAATTCTGTTCATATCTTTCATTCGTTTGTCCAGGATAGTTGAACGCTGCAGACTGTTTGTATAGATTGTAGATACAAAATCATTGGTACATAGTCTTTTATAAGCCAGAACACACACACACACGACAGGCCAGCATTGCCAGCACCCATCCTTGCATATATCGTATATATAATATAAGATATATGTACCTTATCGTTTTTTTCAACAGTGAGAGAATGTTTACACGAACTACATTGTATGTAGTGATGCAGTGACTAGGTGAATACACAGTGGCTTACACAAGATACATAATTCCAGGGAATTGGAAGGGAAATTCAGAAATGGGAGGTCTGTAAGTCTGTATAATATGTAAGATAGACTCGAGAGGGAAGAATTTCTGCTTGGTGGGTTTAACAATTTGAAGATGTTTTCACCGTTCTCTAATCCGCGTGCTCTATATACTATGCATTTATTCTTAGTCATCTTGCTTTCTCTTTACAATCCCATGCACATTTTTTCATTTCGAGAGATATTACAGGGAAACTGCTCATGCAGTTAATGGGAACGTGTACGCGTTAGCTTTCTCTTTTTTTTTCTTTTTGTTGATTGTCTTGAATTTCTGTTCAGTACATTTCTCAGTATTATTTTCTCTATATAGTTTTCAATGTGGGATTAAAATGATTTGCGGTCTCTATTATGCATTTTCTTTTATATCGATTAGGAGCGATATAGTGTTATTACCTATGTGATGTGAGCATTGGGGGGAAAGGCCTAAATTATTTATTTTGTGAAGATGTAATCTTGGGTTTAACATTCATTTTAATTTTGTAGATTGCGTGATGGTACTTTCATGAAAATGTATTTTACATTAAAAGTAATGTTGCTTTACTCTAATGATTGTTATTTTGTCAATTGCAGATTCATTCAAATTTAATAGAAGAAAATTTTCCAAAACTGAAAGGAAAACCACCAGGAAATACAAGTTATAAACAGTGTGAATCAAACGTGTTACAAATATGGATTTAGTTATATAATATAAATACCAAGTTCAAAAGTGTGAAAAACGGATCCGGACATCCAAAGTAAGACAAAAAGTATGCCTTGAGAATCGAATAATGATCAAGAGTTGACTAAGGCATGGCATGACAGCTTTGTTCATAAATCGTACTCGTTCGGCAGTGAAGACGCTGCTTGAGATTTGTTTTTTTTAATCAAACGAGAGTAATTAATGTTGGTTATTTTTGGATGAGAAATGAAGCATCCGAAACGAAGTTGCCAAGTGTAAAGTGAAAAAAAAAGTGTGATACGAAATTGAAATGGAAGGTGCATATAAAAAACTGTGAAATATATTCGGAAAGACTGTGATGAAATTTTATTTGTACGAACAAAGAACATTCCAGGAAAAATCTTCTAATGACATAAATAAAAAGAAAGAAAGTACATTGAACACGACGGAACGTCTTTTCTCCTCGTATACTTATTTACTGATAAAAACGAAACGAAAAATTCTTGAATGGGAAACATTTAAATTTGAGAAAACCTTTCGCTGCGTATTGTATTGTATACTGCTGCGTATACTTTCGACGAATTGTGGGAAATTGTTTATTTATTTCCTTTTGTGAGAGCACGACAATTCTTCTTCTCGCTCCACACGGAGCATTTGGAAAATATATACGGAAAACCTACTCGACTAATGAAAAAAGATAAGATGGATATTCCAAATGGAGACGTTACTTTTCAATTTCAATTGGGCCTTGTGCGAGATTCGGTCACCGTGGATGCTTCCCTCCTCACTTTAAAGACTCTCAAGGATTTTGCATGCGAATTCATCATTCGCAAAGTAAGGACTTTTTTTTTTGCCTTTCATTTTATTTTATTATCTTGAATCCATTAGTAACACACTCAGAGCATCTGCCTCCATTCTCCATTCTCCACAGGTTTGGCATCATCATCATCTCCTCTACTTCTACTTCCACACGTAGTGTATATAGTAATACGTTATTAAATGAACGAAAAGGAGCGTTAGACATTATCTGCATACGCAGGTAACAACATGGAAAAGGTGGGTTGGTGCGAAATATGACGTCACCTTTTTTCTTACTCTATTCCTATACGTGTGATATGCTCATCATCAGGAATATATAATATATATATATATATTAAGTACATATATCCGCCATTATCTGCAAGTAACAAACAACAAAATATCCCATTTAACAAAACTAATCCTCTTTTTTATGAATGCACAGTTTGAACACTATAGTTTTGAGCACCACATTTATTCATTTGTTTTGTACACATTCATGCGTATTGGCTAGAAGTTGCATATAGTTGACAATCTTTTTTTTTCAAATCATTGGTTAAAATTCTATACAGATTTGAATTTTTGTAGATAATCGAGCAAGCTGTGAGTTTTAATTTCACAGCTGAATGGGTATTTCCCTTGCATGAGGTGTGCATACGCTCTTCAACTCCACTTTGACTATGATTAGAATTGTTGTGCGTAGCATTCAAAGTGCATCAAGCACATATTTTTGTCCAAATATTATGTGTCTATGAGTATACCTCTCTCTCTCGCTCTTCAATTTCAATGACGTATACGTATATATATATAGTTTACTAGATACTGTACGTGAGTAAGACAAGTCGGTGAGGTGTACGTATACACATTCATGGTGGTGGTGGTTTGAGGTAGAAGATTTGCAAGGATCCTGAAGGTTTTCATGTTGAATGACAAGTGTGCTCGTCGAAGGTATTAAATTTTGAGGGAAGTTACAAACTACAACAAACAAACTACAGCGTCTCGTTGGAGGTTGAGAGAGCGAAAGAGAGAGAGATAAAACGATATTCGCTTCGCATTCACTTACGATTAGTGCATGTTTTCATATAGAGAGAGAGTGAATAGAAAAGGATTTGGATTGGTCTTGAACTCAATTCACAATATTATTTACTATTTACGTCATGATGTGCTTGTTAATGGTTGATTTTCATGTTGCCGAATCTATTGCTCTCCTCTCATATCACTTTTAAATAACCATTAACTTTGTAAATAACTACTGAGTGTATATTATATAACTATACATTGTATGGATATTTGCATGCACATACTAATATTACTCATTTACATTGGAAAATCAACATTATTCTGCTTCAACACGCAACGCATCACACCACAATACATCTGAATGTTCAAATTATTTAGTAGCAGTTGTTGTTCAATTTTTCTTAATAATTATTATTACCTTTTACAAATTCCTTCATTTAATCTCATTTATCATTTAAATTTTGAAATGACTAAATGTGTTTCTGAAACACAGAAAAAAGGTACGTACACAAAATCATCCTTAAAAGAATCCCAAGTTCAAAATGGGAATTCTTCAGTTATTATTTTGAATTACCATGAAGATTGAAGAACGACAATCATTTCATCCCATTCGTACAGTTTAATTAACAATCTGTTTCGTATGGTCAAAATCCCGTACAGAAATGCTTTGTTTTACATGTACATATTATACGTAGAACATATGTTCACTAGTGCACATAAATCAGGAGGTTGGTTAGGTGGAAATGATATATACATTCTAGAGTTAGAGTACTTCTAGAATGCAATAGAAGACTCGCCTTGAACTTTCATTTCGTTTCCTGGCACAGTTTCTATATATAGGAAATATACAACTTTCTAGGAATTACATAAATCCTTATCCAGAAATCCAGACAGTTTGTCTTTCTCTCTATCTCTTTCTCTGCTTTCTTTCATGTATTAAGTGTATTATGTGAAAATTAGAGCATTTTACAATTAAGAACTTTATTATATGAAGCGAGTCTGCTGCCGTCAATTTAACCATGTTCTGTTCGCCTTATAAGACACTAATGACTCAAACCAATCAAATTACCATTAAAATATATGAAAATCAAAAAATAAAGCGTAAAACAGTAACATTGAGATTTGTTGCTTTGTATAACACCGGAGCTTATTCAAAATCGAAATGAGCTCGTGTACATATAATATCGTTATTTGAGGCTTTGTGGGATTAGCCATCAACTCGAATTTACGCCTACAAATATATACCTAAATAAACGTTTTTATTTTTTTTAGTATGCATGCAGAATTCAAAGTACCGAAAGCAGCTTTCTGCCTCGTTTTCTTTGAAAAACAAACAATTTTTATTTACTAGTGCAAAAGAAAGTATAAATAACGTTGAATGTAGACTGTGTACATACTTTTTGAAATTATATCTCCAAAGTAGAAAATAGTGTGTGAATGCTCGCAAGTCTGAAAGTGTCCATTACATACGACAGAAGCAATCCATAAGATTAAAATAAATGACTTGACTTTAATTTGAATTTGAAAGTGGTTTAGGTTCATTCAAACATACATACATACATGCATGTGTAAGGAAAGAAGAAGAATGAGATTCACAGAAGAGCAGACGGATGAGTTGTAAACTTTGCTTGAAACTATATGAATTATTTGCATTTTATCTTGCGACAGTCTCGTAGCTATGTACTATGTATGTAGTTTCTCAGTTCTCAGTTTCCCATTTCCGTCATCTTTTAATGAAAGTACAAGGTGTAGTGTTTTTAGTGCCAGGGTGAAGCCTTGTTCAAATCCCATGTACTGGCTCACGTATTTATGTACACTATTGTATGTACTCTCTATCCACAGTCCACTTAGCCTTTCTTTTTCTGAGCCAAGACGCGTAGCGTATGAGTTACCCTTGATATTCCTACGCGAAAGTTGAAAAAAATTTGAATTCTGAAATGTGAAATCCACAGACACATTTCCTTTCTTTTATCGTCGTGCACATTCTGAATCAC